>CAUYOR010081561.1:0-56321 GCA_963573925.1 Callimico goeldii
TCCCAGCTACTCGGGAGGCTGAGGCAGGAGAATTGCCTGAACCCGGGAGTCGGAGGTTGCAGTGAGCCGAGATTGCGCCATTGCACTCCAGCCTGGGTAACGAGAGCGAGACTCCGTCTCAAAAAAAAAAAAAAAAAAAAAGATTTGCTGTCTGCATATTTCAAGTATATGATATGATATTAACTATAGTCACCATGCTGTATATTAGATTCTCAGAACTTTATCTTATATTTTGTCATTATTTTATAGTTTAGTATTTTAAAAACTTGTTCTGATAATAAAATGTATTATGTGTTTATTATTCTTAAAACATCAAATATAAGGTAAAAAGTTTTGGGCCGGGCATGGTGGCTCGTGCCTATAATCTCAGCACTTTGGGAGGTCAAGGAGTGAGGAGTTCAAGACCAGCCTGGCCAATGTTGAAACCCTGTCTCTAAAAAAAGAATAAAATAAAATAATAAAATAAAAAGGTTTGACTACTTAAAAATATTAAACTTCTGTGCTCGCTTTGGCAGCACATATGCTAAAATTGGAGCAATACAGAGAAGATTAGCACAGCCCCTGCCAAGGATGACACGCAAATTCGTGAAGCGTTCCATATTTTTTATAAAAATTATTTTTAAAAAAATCAACTTCTGTCTATTCCCAAATGCCAAAATATTTCTAACAAGATCAGTACCCCAGCCAGATAATTCATAAGACCAGAACTAGAAATGGCCAGTAAACAAGAAAAAAATACTGAGCCTTGCTGATAAGTGAAGATTTACAAAATAGGACAGTATATATTAGCCTTATTAGCTGAAGATTTAATTTTCTCCTATTTTTTAACCGGTGTTTCTGAGAGTTATTATAGAACAAGTCCACTCAAATACTGTTGATCCTAGTATAAATTGATACTGTTTTTCTGAAGTATCATCTGGCAGTAATCTCATGACCCTCAAAAATACTTACACCTTTGTAATAAGTATAAAGCAGTTTATAAAACTGTATATATAGTATAATCCCAATTCTATTTTTCAGTAACTTTTTGCAAGATTGTCTATGATAAATAGTTTTACCAAGGTTTTTAATCAAACAAATTCTAGTTTCACATGAAGTATTTTATAAGCAGTTGTGGTAACTGACTTCAGAGTATATGCAAGCACTTTAAATGAATCTATTTCCTTGTTCCTCATGAAAGCCATGTGAGATAGGGGGCTCTGTCACGCCTCTTTATATTCTCAAGGCCACATGGCAAATGAGTAGTGGCCAGGATTCAAACCAGACGTTGTGGTTCCAGAGTTCATGTTCCTATCTGCAATGCCATCCTGCCTCACATAGAAAGGGGCCATCACATTGATGTGAAGAGACAGAAAAGGATTGCGGAGGGCGGACAGGTGGAATTAAGAGTTTGAAAGTAAAGCATACCAAATAGAAACTGTGAATTTCCTACATAAGAAATAAACAAGCAAATTCTCGTAAAATATAAATATTACCAGTAAACCCAAAGTTGCCTTTGATGAACATTTTTTTTCTTTTTTTGTTGAAGTCTTGCTCTGTCGCCCAGGCTAGAGTACAGTGGCACAATCTCAGCTCACTGCAAACTCAGCCTCCTGGGTTCAAGCAGTTCTCCTGCCTCAGCCTCCCAAGTAGCTGGGATTACAGACCTGCACCACCATGCTAGGTAATTTTAGTATTTTAGTAGAGATGGGGTTTCATCATGTTGGTCAGGCTGGTCTTGAATTCCTGACTTCAAGTGATCTGCCCACCTCAGCTTCCCAAAGTGCTGGGATTATAGGCACGAGCCACTGTGCCTGGCCTGATGGACACTTTCTAATAGGCATCCCATTCCCTTGCCCAGGGGAGACCCAGGTCAACAGTTTGATGTGTTTTTTGTGCATATGTGTGTGTATATTTGTAGAACTAGGTATCGTGGTGGTCTTCTTTTTTAAAATGTAACTGTCATCTTCCTATGTCATCATTACTTCTATCTTGAAGATCTTTTGTCATCACCTTATTTCTCCTAATAGCTCCATAGTATAGTAATATTTTATATAAACCTTTGAACATTCTGAAAATTTTAAGTATTGTAGTCTCTCTTGTCCATGGTTTTGCTTTCCATGGTTTGTTACCTGCAGTCTGAAAAGAGGTATGGTATGGTACAGAAGATACTTTGAGTTAGATCAAGTTAACATAACTTTTATTACAATATATTATTCTTATTGTTTTATTTTATTATTAGGTATTGTTAATCCGTTACTGTGCCTAATTTATAAATTAAACTGTAGTAGGTATGTATATATAAGAAAAAGTATATATGAGGTTTGGTACTTTTGGAGATTTCAGGCATCCCTTGGAAGTCTTAGAAAGTATCCCATGGGGTTTAGTGGGTGTGCAACTATAATAAAGTTTTTTTTGTTTTTTGAGTTTCACTCTGTCACCCCGGCTGGAGTGCTGTGGCACGATCTCGGCTCACTGCAACCTCTACTTCCCCTGTTCAAGTGATTCTCCTACCTCAGCCTTCTGAATAGATGGGATTATAGCAGTGTGCCACTATGCCTGGCTGATTTTTGTATTTTTAGTAGAGACAGGGTCTCACCACGGTGGCCAAGCTGGTCTCTAACTCATGACCTCAAATCATTTCCCTGCCTCAGCCTCCCAAACTACTGGGATTACAGGAGTGAGCCACTGCATCTAGTGAAAGTTACCTTTTTTTAAAAGAAAGATTTTCTAGCTGAAACAGTTATAGAAAATCTCAGATGAGCTTTATAAGATTTGCTTTTTCAGGGCAGATAACAGATGGGGTCAGTATTTTGTCAGAAACTATTCACATAAAATCTAGCTGTGATCTGATATATCCTGTTTGATTTTTTTCAGTGACTTGCAATTATCATAGATGCTTATTTGAATGTAAAGACTTTACAGGGAGAATGAAAATTCTCCCTGTAAAGTCTTACCAGGCAGCAGTGTATTTTATCCATCTTTATGCAAGATGTACTTTGCTACAGATGTAAATTGTGACTTAAAAAATTTTAAATGTGTGATAGTGGAGTAATAGTGTAGAGGATTTTTTTTTAAGCACTTAGAGTTAAATTGTTTTTAGCTTAAAATAGCCTATTATCACTGTAAGATGGTTTTTGTAAGTCTCATGGTAAACATGAAGGAAAAGTCTAAAGTAGATTCACAAAAGATAAAAAGTAAGGAATCAAAGCGTAACACTAGAGAAAATAACTTAATCATAACCATAAAGGAAAGAGGAAATAGAAAAGCAAAAGATCTACAAAACAACTAGAAGCAATTAACAAAATGGTAGTAGTAAGTTCTTACATGTCAGTGATTACCATATAAAGGGATTAAATTATCTAAAGACCTAGAGTGACCGAGTGGATTTTTTAAAAAAAGATCCAACTATAAGCTGCCTACAAAAGACTTGACTTGTAAGGACACACATAGACTGAAAGTGAAGGGATGGAAAAAAGACATTCTATGCAAATAGAAACCTATAACAAATTGCATGTAGTGAGAAAAAAAATTCATCCTGCTTTAATGGAATTGAAAATGCTTTGTTGAGAGATTTGCAGTCAGAGGCAACCTGTTTATATACCTGCAAGTAAAGAAGGGAACAGATAGACAAGACATGCTCACTAATGAGTCAACCTGAATCCCATACCTCAGAAACGTAAGCCAGAGTGAGAACTTTGGGATTCGACCTTTTAAGTGTCCAGCCGAGAGGAAAAAGCTAAACAATAAAGTCAAGGTCCGACTATTAAGCAAATAGATTTAGAAGGACTAAGTAATTGACAAGTAGTAAGAAAAGAAAGAATTTAACCTTTTATTAGGACTATGACATGTCCTTGGACCAGTAGAGATGAGGTCAACCAAGCATAAGGTCAAGGTAAGTTGGTAGAGGAAGAGTGATATTAGTGTTCAAAACCCAAGGGAATTGAGAGAACAAACATCAGATTTCCCAAGAAGGTATGAAATAGTGAGTTAAGTCCTAACATTTTTCTAGGAAGGAATCAATAGGTTTAAAAGGAAAACCACATAATAGATGTAAGGACATATTTAAAATAGAGTCAATGTCACCAGGAAAAAAAAAAGTTTAAAATTTTGATTGTAGGGTTGGGTTAAAGAATGTTGTTTTTCCTTAGAAGCTGTGTTAAACTATTTGGTTTGTTACCAAATGCTTTTTTTTTTCTTTTGTCAAAAAAACACTAGGCATACTTCACTTTAAGTTCTAATGAGTGCTACTATATTTCTATTAAAGTGAGTATGCACTTTTGAATAAAGGAAGATTTAACATGATAAGATTTTTGTTTCTTTGTGTAAAATGCTGTTTCTTATTCCTACAGCTTCTAAGACCACGAGAGAAAAAGTTGGGACTAGGTAAGTAGTGGAACTTCTAATCGCTCATACCTGCTATTTGCCTGGTGAGATGATTCAGTGTGTGTTTTCCCAGTTTGGAATAGGGCCAAAATACAGTAACATCCTATGATAGTTTTTAATGATCTTAATAAGTTTTAAATGGTATAACTGGGATACCTGTATAATTCAAAGCCCACTCAGGAAAACAGAAACCACTTTAAGTCTCTCAGTGCAGGGAATATAATACAGAGTCTCTGGTTACACCAGTGAAGGAATTCCTGAGAAACCAAATGAAACAGTGAGGCTAAAACAAGATTAGGAACAGCTGGAGGTCACTGCCACTCCTAGGGATGGAGCAACAGTGAGAAAAGATGTTTTTAGAGCCCAAGAACCTGGGCTGCCCAGAGGGAGCTAGAATGATGGGTTGGGGGCTGCCTGGCAGGAGCTAGAACTGTGGGAAATTCCCAGTCAGAGGTGGGAGGGAGAATAAAATAGGGAGGACTTTGACTTAGACTTCTCCCTTCTCTTCTCCCTTCTGTCTTCACCTGTCCATCCCAAAGGTGTTTGGCAGCCAGTTGACGAGAGAATCTGGAAAATGTAGTTCACCACAATATAGCACAGAGTAGGGAAGGGCCAGAGAATGGGTCTGAGGACAAACGTCTTGGACCAGCACACTGCAAACCTAGGAACATTCTTTAAGTTATAAGTTTAAAAAGTTATTCTTTATTTAAGGCCTGGTGCAGTGGCTCACACCTGTAATCTCAGCACTTTGGGAGGCTGAGGCTGGTGGAACACAAGGTCAAGAGATCGAGACCATCCTGGCCAACATGGTGAAACCCCATCTCTACTAAAAATACAAAACTTAGCTGGGTGTGGTGGCACGCGCCTGTAGTCCCAGCTGTGTTCAGGAGGCTGAGGCAGGAGAATCGCTTGAACCCAAGAGGTGGAGGTTGCAGTGAGCTGAGATCATGCCATTACACTTCAGCCTGGTGACAGAGTGAGACTCCGTCTCAAAAAAAAAAAGTTATTTTTTATTTTTAAAGAAGGAAGATTGTCCAGTTTTTAAACATACAGCATTATTGAAAATCTCATATGAGCTCAGTAATTCTGAGATGAAACTCTGCCTTTAATTGTGCTCTTGGTCACAGTTGCTGTGTTGAATAAGCATGGAGACAGCACAGTTCTTTTTTTTGTTGTTGACCAGGATGGTGTCGATCTCTTGACTTCGTGATCCACCCACCGCGGCCTCCCAAAGTGCTGGGATTACAGGCATGAGCCACCGCACCCGGCCCGACAGCACAGTTATTAACTGGAGTCTGTTATCCTGAAGACCATCAATTCCCAAGCATCGTCAGATGTTCTCAGTATCTGAACCCAGAAAATTCTTTGGGATTGAAAAAAAAAATCTGAAAACTGCCATGAAACCAAAAAGCATACTGTACATATTCACTTCTTTTTTTCTTTTCTTTTTCTTTTTTCTTTGAGACAGAGTCTTGCTCTGATGCCCAGGCGGGAGTGCAGTGGCACAATCTCGGCTCACTGCAACCTCTGCCTCCTGGGTTCAAGTGATTCTTATGAGTCGGCCTTCTGAGTAGCTGGAATTACAGGTGTGTACCACCATGCCCAGCTAATTTTTTTTTTTTTTTTTTTTAAGACAGGGTTTCACCATATTGGTCATGCTGGTCTTGAACTCCCAACCTCAGGTGATCCGCCCGCCTTGGCCTCCAAAGTGCTTGGATTACAGGCGCGAGCCACTATGCCCAACCTAATTTTTTGTATTTTTAGTAGAGATGATGTTTCACCATGTTGGACCAGGCTGGTCTTGAACTCCTGAGTTCAAGCGATTCCCCCGCCTCAGCCTCCCAAAGTGCACCACACCCAGCCAATATTCAGTACTTAACAAAATAAGTTAGAATAGCTCAGCCTTGCTTATAAGACACTTGTGAGGAGTCTGGGCTAGAGACTGCAGGAATCCCCAAGTCCTGCTCCTGACCAGTTATCCTACCCTGCCAAGTCCCTGTGGGACTTTGAGGTATGGAGCTGGCTAAGTAATTATCAGCTAGGCCTTTGGCCCTAAATACTGGAGCAGGGGTCTAGCATACCAGTGTAAAAGACACTCGGTGTGTAGCTTTTGTGGAAATTGACTTAGTGCTGGAAAGAGCAGAAGCAGGAAGCCTTGTTAGGTAGCCATGTGAGCATCAGAAGTAGTACCTTCTAAGCATCAGAAGGTGGAGAAGAAAAAGGGAATTGAGATGTTTTGGATAGAGAATCAATAGGACTTAATTATAGTTGAGAAGTTATGGTTAAAGGCAGGAAATCAAGAATCATCTCTAGACCTGTGGATGGAGCAGTTGGATAGTTGGTGCTGACTTGTACATGTGGAGCTCTAAGAAGAGGTCTAACCTCTTCAGTGTCTTAAGGGGACTCTAAGGAAACTCCAGATGGGTTTTTTTAAAGCATGAGAATGTGTAATTGTTATGTAACCTCAGACTTTTGAACTTACAAACTCTTTTCTTTGCTAAACTGAAATAGTGGTATGATCTCTCCTGTTAAATTGACATCTGAATGGAGGTGTGTGGCCAGCTACCATCTTGATTATATATAATATATGTGAACCTATGTACTTACAGTGAAAAATACCAATTTACTAATACCACTTTTAGAGGAGTAACATGTGCTTTTCAGCTGCCAAACAATTTCCTCCGTGTTCAAATGTATACGTAAGGATTTCTGTTGGTTTTCTTGAATAGATACACTTTCATTTTTAGGAACTGCATATATTCATGGAATGAAACATGCCACAGGAAACTACATAATTATTATGGATGCTGATCTCTCACACCATGTAAGTGGTAAATTTCTTTATTAGCTATTTATGATAGTCTTAGCCTATTTTACTGACTTGCTGTTTATTCTTTCCAAATTTCAGCCAAAATTTATTCCTGAATTCATTAGGTAGGTACTATTTCTAATATTTGAAAGAAACATGACTGAAATAATTTATCTTACTGGTTTTGGGCATATTTTCATTTTGTATTAATCAAAAATACTCATGCTGTTTTTTTCTATCAAAAATACAACAAAAGCTTGGGAGGTCAAGGCAGGAGGGTTTCTTGAAGTCAGCAGTTTGAGACCAACCTGGGCAACAAAAGAAGGCCTTGTTGCTACAGAAAAACTGGCACGCATCTGTAGTCCTGGCTACTCGGGAGTCTCAGGTGGGAGGATCAGTTGAGCCCAGAACTTCAAGGCTGCAGCAAGCTATGGTCATGCCACTGCACTCTAGTCTTGGTGGCCCTGTGACAGAGTGAGACCCTGTCTCTAAAATATATATTTATCTATGTAGATAATAGACACACACACACACACACACACACACACACACACCACACATTTGAGAGACTAAATGATGTATTTTAGGAGTCCTGAGGAGCAAATCAACAGGTACTTTGTTATCTGAATTCCTCAGACTACAGAAAAAGGTGGAAGATGGCTTCTCTGATAAATGGAATGAAGCCTGGAGTTACTAGAGTAAAACACCATGAACAAATAGAGTTTATTCTAGGAAGGCCAAAATGGCTCATTATTGGTAATCACGCAATATAATTCATTTATCGTGTTCACAAAGAAAGTAGTGTGATTAAGCCTGTAGATGCTAAAGGAGATATTTACTACCATTTTCTAGTTAAAACTTAAGAATAGAAGGAAACATCTCAAGCATTATAAAAATAACCCAGTCCTAATATAAATATCACACAAAATAGTGAAGTACTGAGTTATTTTTGATAAATTAATTAAGATAGGCATGCTAACCATCATTAAACATGGAAATGTTAATAACAGTAAGACAAGAATTTAGTTAAATATTGGTAAAGTATACATAATTATATTTATTTGCAGGCAATACTACATTTATTTACCAATATATTTATTTGCACAATTTATTGGCAGGCAATATAATTATATTCTTAGAAAACTCAAAAGATCACGGAAGTTCTGTGATTTTGGAAGCTATTCTGAGTTTAAGCTAGATATACAAAACAGAATCAGATGATTGTCCCTCCCATTTAGAATAGTTCAGGAGTTTCCACCAACATTTAGGGAAAAATCCAAGCTCCTTCCCTTGTCCCTCAAGCCCCTATGGGTTGGCCCCTGCCTCCCTTTCTGACCGCTGCCTGGGGCCCCTTCCTTTTTTGCTTTCCATGCCATAAGCATGCTTCTGAGCTCGCAGAGTTCTATTTTCCTTTGCTTGAAATTCTGTTTCCATGCTCCTTGATGAGCATCTGCTGCTCATCCTTCAATCTCTGCATAAAGTCACCTTAGACCTTTTTTGCTTATATCTCTAGTACACAAAAGCCTCTTTAACCTGATAAAGAAATTGAACCAGAGTAGAAAATGGGCAAAAAGCCGGGCATGGTGGTGCGTGCCTGTAGTCCCAGCTACTCGGGAGGCTAAGGCTGGAGGATTGCTTGAGTCTAGGAGTTCTGGACTGTAGTGTGCTATGCTAATCAGGTGCCCACACTAAGTTCAGCATCAATATGGTGACCTCCCGGGAGCAGGGGACCGACCACCAGGTTGCCTAAGGAGGGGTGAACTGGCCCAGGTTGGAAATGGAACAGGTCAAAACTCCCATGCTGAGCATTAGTGGGATCTCGTGCCTGTGAATAGCCACTGTACTCCAGCCTGGGCAATGTAGCAAGACCCCATCTTAAAATAATAATAATTAAAAAAAAAAAGAAAAATGGGCAAAAAGTTACAAACAGACCAACTATAGGAGGAATCCAAATGACTAATGAACAAAAGAAGACATTCTTCCTGGAACGTAGTCAAGGAAATAAACGCAAATTAAAATAACTGTGTTGCCATTTTTTTAATCCATTAATTTATCAAAATCAAAGACTTTTAGAGCAGTAATATCCAGTACTAATACGGTTGTAAAAAGTGGACACACAAATATTGCTGAAGGAAGTATAAGTTGCTGTAACCTTTTTGGAAAATATTTGTTCAAATTTGGAAAAATATGTGTTAGAATTAAATATGTATTAGAATTAAAATACTCAGGCTTCATTTGGGCAATTCCAGTATATTCCATTTTGGGGAGTCTAAGCAGTGTCATATGCATTTGTAAGAATGTTTATTGTAGCACTGTTTGTTGTGATTAAGAGGGTGAGGCATCATGGAAAAAACCACAGAAGTGTGTGAGTTGAATAGTCATGGAGTATTTTTGCAACTATTAAAAAGAATGGGCAAGAGCTTTGTTGACCTGTAGAGGTGTCTGTGATTCCATGATTTGCGTTTTTTTTGTTTTGAGATGGAATCTCGCTTTGTCACCCAGGCTGGAGTGCAGTGGTTCAATCTCACTCCAATCTCCTGGGTTCAAGCAATTCTCCTGCCTCAGCCTTTAGAGTAGCTGGGATTACAGGCACTTGCCAGCATACCTGGCTAATTTTTGTGTTTTTAGCAAAGACAGGGTTTCACCATGTTGGTCAGGCTAGTCTCGAACTCCTGACCTCAAGTGATCCACCCACTTCAGCCTCCCGGAGTGCTGGGATTACAGGCGTGAGCCACCACATCTGACCCCATGATTTGTATTGTTAACTGACAAAAACAAGTCACAAAATGTATTTTGCATTCCAATTTTGTAAATGCAACCAAAAATCTTTGGGATGTATGTGTGTGTTTATCTTTCTATAGGCAAAGAAAAGTTTGTTAGGACATCAGGCTGTTTTTAGTATTATTTGCTTCAGTGAAGGCAAGAACAGAATGGAAGGGTATTAGGAAAATTAATTATTTTAATTTTAGAGACAAGGTCACCCAATCTGGAGTACAGTGGCACAATCACAGATCATTGCAACTTCAAACTCCCTGGCTCAAGCAGTCCTCCCATTGTAGCTTCCCAAATAGCTGAACCTAAAGGCATGTGTCACCATTCCTGACAGTTTTTTTTTTTGTTTTTTTTTTTTTTTTTTGAGATGGAGTATCACTCTGTTTCCCAGGCTGGAGTGCATTGGTGGGATCTCGGCTCACAATAACCACCACCTCCCAGGTTCCAGCAATTCTCTGCCTCAGCCTCCCAAGTAGCTAGGATTACAGGCGCCTGCCATCATGCCCAGATAATTTTTGTGTTTTTAGTAGAGACGGGGTTTCACCTTTGGTAGAAATGGTTTCATTCAGCTGGTCTTAAACTCCTGACCTCGTGATCTACCCCCCTCGACCTCCCAAAGTGCTGGGATTACAGGCGTGAGCCACCATGCCCAACTTGTGCCAACTTCTCTTAAAAGTTTTGTTTGTGTAGCTCATGAAAATGGCTGTTGAAAGCTCAATGACTTTTTCTAATAGACAGCTAATTTATTCTACAGGAAGCAAAAGGAGGGTAATTTTGATATTGTCTCTGGAACTCGCTACAAAGGAAATGGAGGTGTATATGGCTGGGATTTGAAAAGAAAAATAATCAGGTAGGTACATGTGTTATGACTTCTTTGTTAGTATAACTACTGGAAATATGTTCATAGCAAGTATCAACTACCATGCTACCTGGGATGTGGGATCAGGTTACAACTTCCAGTAGATATTCCCAGATAGTTTCTTACAGTTTTTCTTGTGGTTAAAGCCTGGATTTTTTTATTAAGGAAAAATCAGCATAAACCTTTGGACCTTTGGTAGAAGTGGTTTCATTCAGCCAAAGTTACTATGCTGGACCTTTAATTTTAATTTATGTAACTGGTTCCATACTTTTAGACTCAATATGTAGGGTGTCACTGCCATAATTATGGTGTTATTTTAATAAAAATTGATTTCAGACAGACCTGGGTTAAAATTCTGTTTGTGTCATTTGTGTTACCATGCATGTTTTACCTTTTTTTAAATTTAAGACAGAGTCTCGTTCCATTGCTCAGATTGGAGTGCACAGTCTCGGCTCACTGCAACCTCTGCCTCCTGGGCTCAAGTGATTCTCCTGTCTCAGCCTCCCAAGTAGCTGGGACTACGGACACACGCCACCATGCCTGGCTAATTTTTGTATTTTTTGTAGAGATGGGGTTTCACCACATTGCCCAGGTTGCTCTCAAACTCCTGAGCTCAGGTGAGCCACCCGCCTCAGCTTCCCAGGTAGCTGGAACTACAGGCACATACCACCATGCCTAGCTTTTATATATATTTTTATATATATATATAGTAGTGATGGAGTTTTGCCATGTTGTCCAGGCTGGTCACTCCTGGGATCAAACGATCCACCCATCTCGGCCTCCCAAAGTGCTGGGATTGCAGGTATGAGCCACTGCTTCTAGCCAGATCTCCTTTCATTGACTAAAAATTTCTCTTTTGGTCTAGATAAATAACATTTTTGTGAAATTAATGTTACATTTATGAAATCAGCATAGCATGTTAACACTCTGTTCTTTGATGTGTTTCTCTTGTTTATAAATTATATTTTGTAAAGAAAATCTGATTGTTTTGTTTGGCAGCCGTGGGGCCAATTTTTTAACTCAGATTTTGCTGAGACCAGGAGCATCTGATTTAACAGGAAGTTTCAGGTACAGTGAAAATATATAACTTCTTGGCTAGCTAGCTTTCTTTACAATGGATATTTTTAAGAGATGCTTTACATTTCCACCTTGTTTTTATTCTGGGATACTAAAAAGGCAGTCTAAATTCCTAGAAGTTGCTAATGAAGCCTAAACATCTTAAGGAGACATATTGTGCTTTTCTTTTAAAAAGTTGAGGCCAGGCGCGGTGGCTCACGCCTATAATCCCAGCACTTTGGGAGGCCAAGGTGGGCGGATCACCTGGGGACGGGAGTTTGAGACTAGCCTGACCAACATAGAGAAACCCCATCTCTACTAAAAACACAAAAATTAGCTGGGCGTGGTGGTGCATGCCTGTAATCCCAGCTACTTGGGAGGCTGAGGTAGGAGAATCACTTGAACTCAGAAGGCAGAGGTTGCGGTGAGCTGAGATCATGCCATTGCACTCCAGCCTGGGCAACACAAGCGAAACTTCATCTCAAAAAAAAAAAAAAAGTTTAAGGCAGGGGTTAGGTTTGTGTGCTTGTTAATATTAGTATTAAGGCTCAACCGCTCTTTGAAAGGTTGCTATTACTGATAAATCTTTTCCAAAGAACAGCACATATTTCGGTAATTTTCTGCATTTCATATGAATACTTAAAGCATGGTCCAAAGAAAAGGTTAAACTCTTTAATATTTATGTAGAGTTCTCTCAGTTACCTTGTTCCCCATATGTTTAAGAAATGTTTTTTGTTGTTTAATTTTGTCAAAGCTTTGGTCCCTCAGAGTTTTGTGTGTCTGTCTGTTTCTGGGTATATGGGGTGGTGGTCTAGATTTGCTGAAGTAGATGTGAGCTGCTTTGTGTGACTGAACATGGCAAATGACAAAACTTGCTAGACTTTTTTTTTTTTTTTTTTGACTCTGGAACTATAAAATGCCTCTGCATCTACTTCAGTGGCCTCAAGCCCCCTATAGATTACTTAATAATTTATATTAGTTGATACTTATTTTTTCCACCAAATAGTGTTGATTCTTGGGTCCTTGACTCAATGCAGGAAAATCTACGTTTTTAAATGTGATAATACACACACACACACGCGCGCGCGCGCACACACACACATGGAGCTGGCTGTTCACAGTCAAATAAAAAGAAAAATGTAGTCTCTAGAACTAAGAAGCAAATAGACTGGAGAGCTGAACTTGGGGATGAAAGAGGGGAGGATATACCCTAAGGCAAGAGTCATTTGTGATCTGATTAAGATCTCCGGTTGTATGGGTGGTGGCTGGTGGATGGGCAGTGGCTTGCATCTGTAATCCCAGCACTTTGGAAGAAGGAGGCATGTGGTTCAGTTGAGGTCAGGAGTTTAAGACCAGCCTGGCCAACATGGTGAAACCCCATCTCTACTAGAAATAAAAAACAGCCCAGTGTGGTGGCATGTGCTTATAGTCCCAGCTACTTCAGAGGCTGAGGCAGGAGAATCGCTTGAGATTTGGAGGCAGAGGTTGCGGTGAGCCAAGACTGTGCCACTGCACTCCAGCCTGGTGACAGAGCAAGACTCTGTCAAAAAAAAAAAAAGATCTCTGATTTCCATATGGCAACAATGCAAAGATTCGTGGCACTCACAAAATCTCTGTACAGAGGGAAGGGCCATTGTGGATTTCACAGGCCACAGTTTTGATGGGTTTGAATAAAAACCCATGGTAACTGGTTGTGGAGATAGAGGCTGTAAAGAAAAGCACAGCAGGAAGAGGAATGGGGTGAGGGTGTTTTGCTGCATCCGAAATGTACAAAGATTAATGGAGGGGATGGGGTTCTGGATTTTCATGTATTTGAGAGCAGTGATTAGCTGTGTTCTGTACAAGTGACAGAGCGGCCAAACAGACAAAAGTGAGCCTGTTAATTGTATAATTTTTTAAATAGTTAAATTTCATTGTCTTCTCGTAAGAGTGGTAGCTTCTTAAATACATCATTAAAGTTCAGTTGTCACTAGACAAAACTCATTTTTTCATTAAATCCCTAGATTTAGGAAGCAGGTGATTTTTACAAAATAAGAAAAGGAATCTTAGAAAGTCTACAGTCTAATATAAAGCCATTTAATAGCATAGATCACCTGGATCCTAATCCTATTCATAGGATTATATGGCTTCATGTAACATTTTACTTTTTTTGAGACAGAGCCTCCCTCTGTTGCCCAGGCTGGAGTGCAGTGGCGCGATCTCAGCTCACTCCAACCTCCGTCTCCCAGGTTCAAGCGATTCTCCTGCCTCAGCCTCCTGAGTAGCTGGGATTACAGGTACACGCCACCATGCCTGGCTAATTTTTGTATTTTTAGTACAGACAGGGTTTCACCGTGTTGGTCAGGTGGGTCTCGAACTCTTGACCTCAGGTGATCTGCCCACCTTGGCCTCCCAAAGTGCTGGGATTACAGCCATGAGTCACTGTGCCTGGCATAACATTTTATTTTACTAGCTACAATGTTAAAAGATATCGTGGGGATGGGGAGGAGGTAGGTGGCAGTGAAAAGAAATATCTTAAAAAATGATTCTTAGGAGAATAAAGCAACTCTTAAAGTCAGGAAATATTTTATAGTCTAATCCCAATTTTCAAAGTAATGCTGGCTGGATATGATGGCTCACACCTGTAATCCCAGCACTTTGGGAGGCCAGGGATGGAGGGTTGCTTGAGCCCAGGAGTTCAAGACCCCAGCTCTGGCAACATAGTGAGACTCTGTCTCTACAAAAACTAAAAAAATAAATTAGCCAGGCATGGTGGCAGGTGGCTGTAGACCCAGCTACTTGGGAGGCTATAGTAGGAGGATCTTTTGAGCCTCTAAAACTGAGGCTGTAGTGAGCCATGGTTGTGCCACTATACTCTAGGCAACAGAGTGAGATCCTGTCTCTCAAAATAAAAATATATAAAGGTAATGCAAAAACATTGTCCCATCATAGTTCTTCCCACCCCACAATCCCAGTGCTCCCTCCCCTACCTAACAGCATCTGACATATTATATCTTTATTTAGTTTTTAGTTCACTCTATAAGGCAAAACACGAAAAAGTACCCGAAACCCGATATGTTGGTCAATAAATGTTTGTTATTGAATAAATACCATCAGATTCTCCTCTCTTCATATTTATTCCAAATTTATTCCTTTGAATCCTTAAGGAGACTGTGTGGATAAAGGAGTGCACACACTAAGCTCTGTTGGGTTCTTCTAAGGGCTGTGCTGTCCTATACTCACTTCATAGTCAAAAGATACTGTCGCCTTAGAAGTCTGAGGGAAAAAATATGGATTGAAGGTGAAACCCCGAGGCACAGTAGGTCCAGATGGCCTTAACTTTGAAAAGAACAAAGTTTCACCAAACTACCTCTCCTAGTTTTCTCCCCTCTCCCCACAAAAAAAGGTAGAAATTGCTGCCTCCCTACTGAGACACTGATCTTTAAAAAAAAAAAAAGTTACAGTGTCTGTGACTCTGAAAATAGGGAGCTCCCTGCTATTTGGTTACTGAAGAAAGTGCTTGGGTTTACCCACTGGACAGCCCAACTCCACGGTCTCACCTTGTAAATCTGGTGTTTGGCCTGCAGTCCATCTAAAATTAGGCTGCACATTCACTTGCTGCTAAGTGTCTTACCTCAATTGGTGATAGGTGAATCCCACCAGCATTTTTTCTATCCTGTGATGTCTAGTTCCTGTTTTAACCTAGCTTCCCAAGCTCATCCTAGAGGGACTTAGTTTATCCTAGGGAATTTATAAAGGAAATCATGAGAAATCAAAACTTACCATAAACATTTATTGGGAAATGACTGTTAATTATGAGGTTCTTTTTTTGTCATCTCTTATATATTGTTGCTTCATCATCATTTGTCCACTCTGTTGTTTCAATGTTTGGAACAGTTTCTTCAACTTTAAAGTTTAAGGAAATCTTAAATAATGGATGCTTCTGCAACAAATGATTCATTTTACTCTATTTCAATAATTCCTGATAGTATGATGGGAAAATAATTCTCCAAAAGATACTGAGAATTCATTTTCAAAATTATTCTAAGTTATTTAGCAAATATTTAATGGCCTTTCTTGCTTAGGACAAATGTATCATAATCATCAACTTTGTGAGCTTTTCTGTTTACCAATGGCCAGTGGAAGTTTTAGGCTTTATACACACCAGTGAACTCTTTGAAAGGTCAAGATACATGTTAGGCAAGTGTATTTATCCAGAAGTTGAGATACATATATATTCTGATTTCTTACAGATTATACCGAAAAGAAGTTCTAGAAAAATTAATAGAAAAATGTGTTTCTAAAGGCTATGTCTTCCAGATGGAGATGATTGTTCGGGCAAGACAGTTGAATTACACTATTGGCGAGGTATGCAACTGATGCTAAATAGTATGTCATGTTCCTGGTAAAGGAGGGGTAAAGTTTAGACTTTTTGTAATAAAAAGTTTCACTTTCATAACTGCTAAATTGTGGAGGTCTTCTGGTTGTTTAGAATGTTCATGCACAAACGGTAAAAATTCACATTAGTACATTTGAACAATAAGATTTAAAACATTAACAGTTAGCATTCTCTTTTAAATATGGAAAGTTCCTGGTACTTTCCTCAATCCTAGCCTTCCTTCTAACTGGTCAGCATTATGGACTGAGTCTCTGCTTTTCCTTTTACCACAGCCAGTGTCCACCATACTTTAAAATGAATGATGAATCCCATATGTCCATTTCCTGTAAGTGAAGACCAGGAATTATAGAGCCAAGGGAGTGGTGATCTATAATACTTAGGGCTAGCGAGTGAGCTCTTAGGGTAGGGAAGACTCCTCATATACTAGTAAAACACTTATTTCAGGTTAGCAAGAAAATAGCTAACCTGAAATGTCACTTCTCCCGTGGAAGTTGCAGATGTTTTACTTAATGCTAAGCTGTTATAGCTAAATTTGACAAACAACTGAAAAATCTAAGCAAAAGGCCGTTTTACTTTTGGAGTATAATTTTTCTTTGAAATGCAAACTGAAACTTGAGCAAACCAAGGTAATACCTAGGATCAGTGCATTTTAAACAGTTGTAAATTTGTTCATGTGACCTATCTTTAGATGATGCATTTAATTTTAAAGACTTGGAGATACACATAGTTGCTTTTTTTTTTTTTTTTTTTTTTTTTTAAGATGGGGTTTGACCATGTTGGCCAGGCTGGTCTTGAACTCCTGACCTCAGGTGATCCACCCACCTTAGTCTCCCAAAGTGCTAGGATTACAGGCGTGAGCCACCGCGCCCGGCTACACATAGTTGCTTTAAGAGTCCCCTAATTTTATACTTACTTTAAGGACTTCTGTTGTAGGACTAGCCCTGTTTCTGTTGTGTTGGTAATATGGTATACCTCCTAAGCTACCTAATTATTTTTGAAGACTGACTTTAATGTTTTGTTTTGTTTTTTTTAACTAGGTTCCAATATCATTTGTGGATCGTGTTTATGGTGAATCCAAGTTGGGAGGAAATGAAATAGTATCTTTCTTGAGAGGATTATTGACTCTTTTTGCTACTACATAAAAGAAATATAATTATTTATACTTAGGTTCATTTCACTTTAAACATGAAAGAAGCCTGGTTACTGATTTTGATAAAATGTACTCTTAAAGTATAAACCATAAGGTAAGGTAAACTTCACACATCTTTTTTATGAAGAACTTCTATTTTATATTTCAGATTAAGTAATTTTAAAGTTGCTGGCCTAATGAGTAATCAATGTTCATTTACATTTTGCTGTATTAAGACCTATAAATAAATGTATATGGTTTTTTTGCATAAAGTATTGCTGCTTTCATTAGAGTATGTGAATGTAGAATTTTTTACATGGAGAATAATTTGAAATATTCTTTATAAATACTGGAATCATGAATCTTTATACCTAATAGATGTCAGAAGTAAGATAATGTTAAGTGATGAAATGTTTATAGCTATATCATGACTGTATCTGTATGATCTGTAAAAGAAATACACACCTCTGCCCTTTCCTTAAAAATGCATCTCAAATTTCTTAAACTAGAAAATACATTTAGAGCAGGCTTTTAGAATTGGGTTCTTTTCAGCTGTGGAATTGATGAAGCATTTCATCTACCAAAGCAAGTCTATTTAAAATGCATATTGTGAATTGGGAAGCAATTTGGCAGCAGTAGATTACATAGCCGTATTTTTCTCTTTTGAGCAATAACCTCTATCAGTAAGGAAAAGTATTAATGACACTGAGGCAGAAACATAGCTGCTACAGTAATTTTTAAACATCTTACTGAATTATGTAACAATTTGTTTCTCTCTCTTTTTTTTTTTCTTTCTTTTTTTTTTTTTTTTAAGATGGAGTCCTGCTCTGTCTCCCAGGCTGGAGTGCAGTGGTGCAATCTTGGCTCACTGCAACCTCTGCCTGTGGGTTCAAGTGCCTCAGCCTCCCAAGTAGTTAGGATCACAGGCATATGCCACCACGCCTGGCTAACTTTTTTTTTTATGTAGAGACGGGGTTTCACCATGTTGGCCAGGATCACCTTGATATCCTGACCTTGTCATCCACCCACCTTGGACTCCCAAAGTGCTGGGATTAGAGATGTGAGCCACCAAGCCCAGTGCAACAATTTTTTTCTCAAAAGAATTGTTTTCATATTATTTGAAGACCCTCAGCAAAGCTCACATCTCTACTAATATGAAAAATCTCTTCCTTAAGCACTTCTCTCCATTTAGAAAAGTGTTCTGCCAGTTAAAATACAGGCTAAGCTATCCAATAAAGCCAGGGCTAATATTATGTTTATCTACTCTCTCTAAAGTAAGTATTTCAGAAGAGATCACTTAATTTCTAACTGTAGCATAGGTTATGGATCATGTAGTATCTTTTAAAATTTGAGTAAGGGCATGCTTTGAGCAAATAAGTTTAAGTTGACTTTCTTTTGCAAATAAAAGAGGTGTCTCTAAATTATTTATTGAACAATATTCCTGATTACTACATTTTCCTGGCTTAATTTGGCTGCTGAAGAAATTGAGGCCAGGCACAGTGGCTCATGTCTATAATCCCAGCACTTTGGGAGTCCAAGGCAAGAGGACAGCTTGAGCCACAGGTGTTGGAGGCCAGCCTGGAGAACATAGGGAGATCCTGTCTCTACAAAAAATAAAAAAAGTTAGCTGGGTGTGGTGGTACTCACCTGTGGTCACAGCTACTTGGGAGGCTGAGGTGGGAGATTCACTTGAATCTGAGAGGTCAAGGCTGCAGTGACCTGTGATCATTCCTGGACAACAGAGTGAGACCCTGTTTTTTTTAAAAGGAAAGAAATTGAAAGTCTAATTTTTATTTGCATTTCTCTCTGACAGATTCTACCAGAAATGAATCCCAGACTGTAAAACCTGTGATGTCATTTTAAACATGAAAACTTCCCACACTTCTGTAGTTGAACCCATAATACACATTCCAGTAAGGACCACTACTGTTTCCCTTTTGTCCAGAACTGACCAGCTGTCCAATAAGGGACCTGCCTTCCTTGGGGAGGAGATTTCTCATTAATAACAACAAGAAAATTCATTAGTGCTTGATGTGCAATTAGTTTTAAGCTAAGATAATATAAATGTATATTCTGTTTTTTTGGAGTGATTAGAATTTATTCTTAACCTAAACTCAAAGTTAAGTTCTCAGTGTCAAGTATGTGGAGCAGAAATTAAGTAACCACCTTAGAGAACCTGATACACAGTACTGCCTTCTCAGATCTCACTAGAGTAGATAACGTTTGCTCTTTAAATCTTTTCATTTGTTATTCCCACAATCATTACAACACTGTCACTCTTAGAATTTACAGTAGAGAGAGTATTTGAGAATTGAAGACTCACAGCATTTGGAAGTCATTTAGAAAAGAATCTGGACTATTTAGATGCATTTTTGTAGTAAATCTGGTGCTCAAACACTGTAAAATTAAACATTTACATCTGAATCCAGCATCCTATTTTGCTTTGTAAATGAGGCCAAAGATGAAATCCAGATGTTTTCCCTTTGTATTTGCATTATCACTATATGGAATCTCAGTATATCTAAGGAAAACTAAACTTAAACTTACTTTGCTTATTTCATATTAGTTTTTGTCTGTTTTCTGCAGTATGTAATTAGATTATCTTTGGTTCTTTGAATCAAATGCTTTGCCCCAACCCCTTTTTCCACAACATTTTTCAGCTGTTTTCCCTTGAAATACTGACTTGGTTTTTAAAGATATTTTATCACATTTGCAGAAATGTGTTGTATGAAAGTTTTTTAAACAGGGCTAACTGAAGTCTTAGACGTTGAGCAGCTATGTGTAACCACAGTTTATATTACTTGCAACGAAGTCAGATTATTTTCGGATGTTAAGTATGACTTAAAAGTATGTTGACTTGAATTTACAAATCACATATTAAGGAAACAGGCTTGGTTAATTCTTCACTACTGACATCTATTATTTGCCAGTACATTTAACCAATGATACTTTAAATCATGATACTTTAACCAACCTACTTTAAAAGGTTGGTTCAAAAATGTTGAGGAAATAATGTATTGGTTGGGTTTGACCTAAATTTACAACGTAACCATGTGCTGTCTTACACTACCCAGATTGTGGGAGCACCAAAAGTTATGTCCCTAGGACTACAAGGTGTGTTGTTAAAGGATCTTGCAGAGAGCCAATGCCCCCATTGGCAACATCACTTCTCATCCTGAAATTTCACCAGTTGGGAGGCCTCAAGGCACCAGGATTCCCATTTTTTTAAAATTCAGGTCAAAGAGAAGAGTCCATCACTGTGACTGGGAAGAATGTCAAGTCACAGAGTAACGGCGAACCTTAATAAAATCTCGACCCCTCTGCACCGAATACCCCCCAGGAAGGGCTCAGGCATTCTTGGGGTTGTGTCTCATCCCAAGTCGCTGTGTGAAGCACGAGGCCCTCACACCTCATTTAAGGCAGGGGGCGTCAGGGGTGACTGGCCAGGTGTTCCGGCGCCTTTCCACCGCTTCTCCGCCGTGGAGGAAGCGCGGGCCTCTGAGCACGTGGAGCCGCCCTGGGCCGCCCTGCACACCCCTCCCGCCAGATGTAGTTCAGGCCCAGCTGGGCCCGCGCAGGGATCCCCAGCACGGCCACCTGACTGAGTGCTGGGCGTGCTGCGGCCCGCTGCTTCTGCCTCCGCCGCCGGCGCTGCGGCCAGAGGAAGGCGCCCGCCGAGCACACGGGCCCTGGGAGCGCACTGCGGCCATTATCCACGGCGCCTCCTAGTGGGTCAATGGTAAATCCGCCTGGTTCTCGCGAGAGTTCCCCCCCTCAGTGGGGATTATATAATTTCCCTCAGGCGGGGGTGGGGGTTCTGAGAGCACCCTACCTCAGGAAAAGTTAGGTGCAAGCACAGGTGGGAGTAAGGGGGCCCCCCTGGGGGAAAGGGGGTTAGGGGCACTGTCCCCACTGCCCCCCCCTACTTAGCTGGACAATGAGTCCTCTTATGCTAATGAGGCACTTACGTCACTTCCTCTCTTTCTCGGCCGCCATTTTGGCTGGGGCAGGTTCGGGGACTCGGTCCGAGGCGCTTGTATTGTCTGCTGAGGGGAGACGCGGAATCAGCCCCCCTCCCCCGCCTGTTGCCGCCGCCGCCTCCGCTGGCCCGGTCTCCCCTCCGCCGCCCGCCGGGATCCATGAGCTGAACTCCCGCCCCCCCCCCCGGCCGCCGCCATCTTGTGCCCCCTCCCACTCCCGCAGGCAGCGCTAAGGGGGATTTTGGCGTCTTCTCAGACACAGCTCCCTCTCTCGGTCCCCGCTGCTGTGGAGCGAGAGGAGCGCGGCCGCCGCCGCCCGCGCCGGTGAAGCCGCCTCTCCCACACCCTCCGTCTCCTCCCTCCGCCCCTCCTTTGTCTGCACCGCTCGACGACGCCGCCGCCGCCCGCCGCTCTGCTGCTCCCGCCGCGCCCCCCGGCAGCACCCGCGGCCGCGGCGCGAGCCGGAGCCCGCCGAGCCGGAGCGCGACGAGGCCTCGGGCGCGCCCTCCCCGCTGCCGCCACCGCCGTGCCGCCGCCATCCGCCCGCCGCCGCCACCGTCCGGCCCCCGAGCACGCCGGCCCCGCGCGCGCCTTGAGGCCGAGTCAAGGTAAGCCTGGCGCCGCCGCGCGCGGACCCGCGGCCCAGCCCTGCCTCCCGACCCCGGCCCGCACGGCCGTCCGCCCAGCCCGGCCCCGGGCGCGGGCGCATTGTTGTTCGCATCGCCGCCCTCCTGCCGCACACACGCTTCTTTGCACACTCCGGCGCCGGCGGGCCGCCAGTCCCGGCACGGACCGCTACCCGGCTCTGCTCTGGAGGTCCAGGCGCCTCCTCCTGCAGCCCGACCCCCTTCTCCGCCCCGTGAGCCCACCGAGGCCAGCAGCCAGCCTGGCTGCCGGGAGCTTTTGCAGCTAATGGCATCTCCCCCACCCCGCCCCCAGCCAGAATCAAGCTTCTCCCATCCCTAGAACTAATCCCGTCCGCCCCCCCACCCCCAAAAGGAGCCCCCCCCCACGCACACTCCCATGCCTGGAACGAGCCTTCTGCCAGGTCTACCCACCCTTAGCTGGGGGAGGGGGGACGGGGTTGGGGGGCCGGGAAGCATGCATGGCACGGAGTGAAAGTCTTTACCTCCCCTGTGCAATCCTCCTTTCCCAACCTGCCAGCTTCCCTCCTATCTTGACCACAGTCTACCAACTATCCCTTTTCCCAATCTCAGCTGCCTGGTCAGCACCTCTTTCGAACATTCTGAGCCCTAACTTTGCAGTAAGATGGTAGAAAATGGAAATCCAGGAAGCTGCAAAAAGATTTTGTCATAATGAATGGGGAGTAGTTTTGGGAGCACCCTCTTTTTCACCTCTTCTTTCCTCTGGGCTGCTTGCCTGCCTGCCTTCCCCTCCCCCCCAACCTTGATCCCTGTCTGCTGGAAAAGGCGCGATTGCTTCTCTTCCTCTTCTGCCCAAGGCAAGACTCTAGGTCTGATACCTTTTTAGCCACACACACCCCCCTTACACACACACACACGCACACACACACACGCGAAGTCTTCTTAATGTTTTTGCATTCACCAGTTTCTCTGGACACTTCTTGCCATAACCCCATTTTACAGACAAAGGCTTAGGAGGGAAAAAGAACCAAACTGTTTCCTGTGTTTGCCATGTTAATGCTGTCCATCCCCACACCAGTTCCCATCCCTGATGCTTCTTGTGCCTGTGTCTTGAACCTTCAGAATGGAAAGGAAAATAAGAATCTCTTGGATAGCTTGATACAGTTTCTTTAGAAATCTGCATTGTTGCTTCTGGTTTATGGCCATGGAGAAAATACCAGCCCCCACCCAAAATGCACCGCAGCCAAGTCGGCTAAAGGCGATGAGTGTTGGAGTCAGTAGGGGGCGCATTCTCTGCACTGGGTAAGGCTGCAGAGGGGGGAAGGGCCCCCGAGCTAGAACAGGATGTGCTTCACAGCGCCTTCTACAGACCATGGGAAAATGGGCCCAGCAAGTCACACTCGCACTTAGTTGGTGAGCTGACAGCAACATGGCGAAGGATTAAGTGAGTCAAGAGCAGTGATTTTACTTCTTTTAAAGAGCCCACCCTGCATTTTAGAAGTTTGCTCCTTTTACTTTTTCATAACTGTTGGCCCTCAGACAGTCCACATTTGTTCTTGTCGAGTCACCTTGGCACATCCTTGGTTCGGATTCCCTTTCTCTAGAATAACATTTTGAGTGTGTCACCATAGCTTTCCTAAATCTGGTGGTAAAGGAGAAAGTTTGAAACCTGAAAGTAACAAGGTTTGGGGGCATTGCTGATTAACTCCTTTCATCATAGCCCAGATCTTTCCAGTTCTTTGAGAGGTAAAAAATCATTCTTGAGAGATGTTGGATTTTTGTGGGGTAGTAGTTTTTATAAGTGAGAAGATGGGTGTCATGATTTGCAAAGCCTTGCTGGTAAACATCAACCCCATGTTGGGTTCTTCATTGTCAAACTCAACAGTGTTGATAGTAAAAATTTTGTTTCCCTCCAAAATTGGACTTGTAATTGCCGTTCATTATCTCAGCAGCCAACCACCTTTACCAAAATGTTGATACCAGTCTTCTGTGAGCACCCACCTTCTTAGGGTGTGTTGATTTCTATAGATTTTACTCCTCTTGTTATTTCCATAGGTGTGAGATGCACAATGCGAAACCTAGGCCCCAGCTTTTACACCATGATGCGCAGGGTTGTACTTTTTGTACTGAACTGATAGGTGGCCTAGTGGTTATGCCCTGTACTACCATTTTGAGGATCTGGACTCCGTTTCCTGCCTTGCTCTTTGGACCACATTGTCAATTCACACCGGTGGGTATATTCATTTTGGAGGGTGGGAACTTCAGCAACAGGGAAGCCAGAGACTTCTTCCTCCTTGGTCACCACCAAAGCCAACACTTCCAAAATTTCAGCCTAGCCACATTCTTCAGGGAACCGGTTAGAGCTGTTGCAGTAGTGGGTTCTGAACACTTATTAACATAAGAAATGACTTACAGTTTCTTTAAGAGAAATTTTTGCAGATGCTGTTATTGTTGTAATCATTTGCATTCTACACCCTTGTGTATAAAGTATGTTAAGTATTCAGTTACTATTGCTTTGATGACCCAATTTCCAAGCTTCTAAAAGCCTTAAATATCTGATGAAAACATGCTTTTGCATGAACTTGTTCTTGCTACTAACGATTGACAGTGGTTGTTTGTGGGTACCTTTAAGACTTTGTTACAAGTATCTTACATAAATACACCAAGATAAGTTTATGGGGAACTGAATGGGTATATTCTTTGATACCTAGTTAACCAGTTGGTGCTTAACAGGAGAATTTTTCATTGGAGAATTGCTACCAATTGTTTTGGTGAGTGAAAAGGAGGCCCTTTGGTACAGGTATTTGACTAGAGACTACATTGCTTTTACAATTTTTTAGTAATTATAAAAAAATCAGATGTTTAAATGGGATTCTTTTAATTTTTAAATACTGTATAGTATGTGTAGACAGTTAGAGTTTTTATCTTTATTTGGTGTTTTATATACAGTTACTTAAGTTCTAGTAATGAGCATATAATTTGAAGACAGCTTATTTGAGGGAACGTTGGAGATGAAGTTTGTGGAGGGGCTTTCGTTTTATTTAGGAAATGTTAAATGATGTCCTAAGTGGTAACAGCCATTTACCCTTAAAGGAAAACTTGCTGTGAGCTCTTAGAAAGCATGTATTCTACAGTTTCAAAGGTTTCTTGGTTTTAACACTCAAAAAATAAGGGGAGGTCAGGTGAGGTGGCTCATGCCTATGAAACCAAAACTTTGGGAGACTGAGGCAGGAGGATCATTTGAGGCCAGGAGTTCAAGACCAGCCTGGGCAACATAATGAGACCCCATCTCTACCCTCCAAAAAAAAGGTGAAATAATTGGGCTTCAAGACTGGGATTTATAGTAGGTAAACTGTATACTTATTAAAGTATAGTAAAAGGCTCAACTAGAGTGTGGGAATGGGTAGTCTGTGCAACTGAACTTTAGGTAGAAATTCTTTCTTTATCTTGGCCTTCATCGAAAAATTTCCTGAGACTACCTTACCAGGAGCTGCTATATATTGAAATTAACTTCTTTGATTTTGGTTCTTTTTTGTTTTTTTGGGGGGAGGGGAACTCCTCCCTCCCCCCGATTTTGGTTTTTACAGTCCCTGTATAGAAAATATAAGGAGATTGGGCTGAAACTCTTAATGCCCCTGGCACTGCCAATCTTGGAAGTCATTGATTTTAGACATTCCCACTGTTAATTTGCTTTGCTTTGCTTAAGTTTATCTTTTTCTCCTTATACCAGAGTGCAGGAAGAGTTGTAATACTATTTATATTAAAATAAGAACTTTGCGATATTGAACAGGTGGTTTTGGTACCACTTACAAGTAACCAACAGGTAGGCTTTTATCAGGCCACAGTGGCTTATTATTTATATTTGATTATTAAAAACATAAGGCATACTGTGTGTGAAGTTGTTGCTTTCCTTGTAACTACTTAAAAGGTTTTTTGTTTTGTTTTAATTTTAAAGATGGGGTTTCACCATGTTGGTCAGGCTGGTCTTGAACTCCTGACCTCAGGTGATCCGCCAGCCTTGGCCTCCAAAGTGCTTGGATTACAGGCGTGAGCCACCACGCCTGGCCCTAAAAGTTTTGAAAGGATTAAAAACGTTAGTATTTTGAAAACTGAAATACTCAGCAGTATATTAGTTGAATGAGATGATGTTGGCTACAAGTTTTATTGTGAAATTTGCAACCTAAGGAAGATAGAGCTGTTTTGTTATACAGGAGAAAGTAGGGATTGATACTTCACAGGGTAGAAAAGAGAAAAGAAAAACTTCAGAATTTGTCTTTTTTCTTTTGAGAATCTTGTATAAGTAACAAAACTGCAATAATTGTAATAGACCTCAGCCAGTTGATTTCATAATTGGGGCATGTGTGTGTGTGCACACATACACATAGAATACAGTTGGGTTTTCTAGAGCTGGAAATGGTTATTGTATTATTAAATAGAAATGAAAAGTTCAAGTATCAGAGGTGTAGTTTGGGGAAAATATATTTACTTTTGAGATGGCATTTGGGGACAATACATCTAAGTGTAGTAAAAAACATACCAGAATTAAACTTTATATACTTTTTTCTAAGTAACCTATTTAAGTCTTAGTGAAATAAAGATTTTTAAAATGATATGAAAGGTAAATAATTGAAATTTTTATTTTATAAGGTTAGAAGCATTATTGTGGTTTACACCAAAATACCCATGACTGTTGTGTAAATAAGCTACTTGTTCAACCTGGACTTCCAAAGGATTTTTACTTTAAAAGAGTGTCATAAAGTCTGTTGTGTCTTTTGTAAGGTAAAATACTTTCAGTGGGAGTTTAACCTTCATTCTCTTGCCTGAGATACATGTACATTAAGAGAAACATTGCTCCTCTGTGTGTAAATAATTTAATTATAGTTAGATTCACAGAGCTTGACTTGTTACTAGCATTGCATAAACTTAAAAGTTTTTCCTCTCCTAGTTTATTGTTTTGTTTGTTTGTTTTTGAGACAATCTTGCTCTGTCTCCCAGGCTGGAGTGCAGTGGCACAATCTCAGCTCACTACAACCTCTACTTTCTGGGTTCAAGTGATTCTCCTGCCTCAGCCTCCTGAGTAACTGGAATTACTGACATGAGCCACCATACCTGGCCCCTCTCCCTAGTTTTTAAGAGTTTGTGATACTGACTGGAGCAAATGCCATGTTTTGCTGATGTACATCAGTGTCAGTTAACATCTTTTATATTGTTAGTTTGGGAACTTGGTGTTTGAAACTGGTATAAACCAAAGCCCCATGCTAATTAATTGATATTTTGAATGTAAAAGCTGTTTCTTGTTTTTACATTGGCACTTTCCACCTTGATTTTGAGATACTTTATTAGATAGACCATCCATGCTTTGTCCATCATGGGTGGCCATTGTGACTTCTTGTTTTTTTTTGTTTGTCTGTCTGATCCTGTTAATTAGAAAGTGAGGAGAGGATGATTATGTTCCTTCATTCTCTCTGTGTCTTAGTACTCCTTACACCTGTGTTACATTATGACCTACCTTTGCTATGTGCCAGTTTTGGGGTCAGCTTAAGTGAGAATTCATATTCTGCTTCGCTGGAATGAGAAGGCTCTCCTCACATATTATGCTTCTCAAGCCAACTTGATTATGTAGAGTGTATGTGTGTAGGAAGGCACAGATAACATTTGAGCCAGCTATGGAAGGTGACAATTTTGATTGCAGGGCACATGTTTTTATTCTAATCAATGAAAAATGCAAAATTCATACTACTATTTTACTGCTGGGTCCTCTCATCTCTGTGTATTAATTCAGTTCACTGCCTTTAGGGTTCCCTGAGATTCACTCACAAACTTTGGCATTTTGATCCTTAACCTTGCTTCCAAGATAGCTGCTAGAGAAATCCTGGAACCCCTCAAGAATTTCAGCAGTGTTCTAGAAATAAAGATGGAGAAAATAAGAGGAAAGCATGGACAACGTTGAATAGAGTTTACAAAGGGAAGTCTGCTCTGAATATATGCCCTAGTTTTAGATTTAAGTTAAAGATACAATTTAAAAGCATACACATAATCTAAAAGTCATGCATTATTTGACCAGCTGTTAGACTTAAAAATGAATCTACATATCCTAATACCCTCTTTAGTAAGGGTATATATTTGTAATTGAGTCACTTAGCTGTGGGTTGTATTTATGTGTCACTTCTTTTGTGACTGGTAACTTGAATGAGGATGCACTGTAAAGTGTAAAGGCCTCCCTTGCTGGCCTTTATGTATTATAATATTGATGGCTTGCCCATTTCATTTTCCAAGCGTTTTATAAATTACTTTTGATTCTCTCAGAACTGTCCTTGTTTCACAAGTAGGAAATCAAGACACTATCACATACAATGATGAAGTGAGCCACCAAATATGTCTGGGCTGGTTCCTAGGCCTGTGCTTGGAACACAGGCCTTTATGGTGCTCCTGTAAGCTGTTGGGCTAATGGGGGCTCACATAAATGCTTTATCATTTCATAGTAAGGTTTTGTTCTTCCTTGTGAGCTTATACTCAAGGATCCCAATGGGTCCTACATTTAAAGAAGCTGGCCACAGCCCCAGCAGGGAGAGTATGGGTGTAAATTGTGCAGGTGGCAGTTAATTGAAGTAGCATATTTCTACCTTGAAGTTAACTTTATAAGAATCTAAAAAGAAACTTTGTTTATGGTCCCTTTTCTTTTCCCAGTTTTTTAGTTTAAGGCAGTCTTGTTCATTCTCTCCTGAGCAGTTGTTTTTGTCTTTGATAATTGCTGGCATTTACCCTTTCTTTTTCTGAAGCCTTCATGCTCCATTTAAGAGCTTGTGGAAACCTGTGGTTCAGTCGACAATCTGTAAAGCTCTGCTCTTCTGGTAGAAGCTGGTGACTTCAGAACCTTTTGAGTGGTCTCTTTTGAAGAAATTCCTGTGTAGTGGAAATATGGTGGAATGTATTAAAATTTTAGATTGGAATTATAAATTTAGGTTGACAGAATCCTTGCCCTTGTGAGCTGAGACTGGGAGTATCCAAATGCAAAAGGTGCTCAGAATCCTGCTTCAAAATTAGTTACATTTAAAAACAGCAACAAGAGACCAGTCTCAGTGGCTCCCACCTGTAGTCCCAGCACTTTCTTTGGGAGGCCAAGGTGGGCAGGTCAGGAGTTTGAGACCAGCCTGGCCAACATGGTGAAACCCCATTTCTACTAAAAATACAAAAATTATCCTGGTGTAATGGCGCACAGCTGTAGTCCCAGCTACTTGGGAGGCTGAGGCAGGAGAATCACTTCAACCTGGGAGGCAGAGGTTGCAGTGAGCCATGCCACCGTGCTCCAGCCTGGGCGACAGAGTGAGAGTTTGCCTCAATAAATAAATAAATAAAAACAGCAACAAGAAAAATGCAAATAAAAACTGGGAAAAGGTATAAAAAATTGAGCCATCAAGTGGCAAGACCTGGTACAAGAATGCTTTTGAAAAGATACCTTTGGTGAATCCTTGATCCTGAGAGATGGCTTAAAAACTGAGAACATGGTTTAAATAAATTATTCTGTTAAGAATAGTGAAAGAAATATATTTCCTATTGTGGGAAATTATTTCTGAGTAGTTTTGATAAAGCGTGAAGAATTTTACATCATTTAGATACAAACACGTGGCATGCTTCTGAAATAATTTATAAATGGACATATCTGCTTGTCCTTTTGTGGTGTTATGATACATACTGGTTTTCGTCCACCACGGTTCCTGGCTCATAACACCCATAACCCCTATTACCATGTTTTGTTAGAATATTGGGTGTGTTAGGCCTCAGAAAATAATCTCTCTGACCTTCTCTTGCACTCCTTTCACCCGCCCCAAGGCAAGACTAATCTTTACCCAGCTTTCTGATTGTGGGTCTTGAGACCCTCCCTAGAGAGGGCCCCACCCTATACCTGGGGGAAAGGAGGTAGGAAAGGATGCCAACAGGATGAAGCTTTCATAAAAACCCAGGAGGACTGGGTTCAGAGAGCTTTTGGATAGCTGAAAACATGGAGGTTCCTGGAGGGTGGTGCACCCAGGGAGAGCATGGAACCTCCGAGCCCCTATGCATCTCTTTATCTGTATTTTTTATAATAAACTGGCAAACGTAAGTGTTTGCCTGCGTTTTATGAGATGTTCCAGCAAATTAATAGAACTCAAGGGGGGGTCTTAGGAACCCCAGCTTAAAGCATCAGAATTTCTGGAGGCCCAGACTTCCAGTTGGTGTTTGAAGAAGGGAGAACAGTCTTGGGGACTGAGTCCCCCAACTTGTGAAATGTGACACTATAACCAAGTTAGAGGACACCCAGCTGATGTCTGCTGCTTGGGAAAAACCACGTTTGGTCACAGAAGACAATGTCACAACTTCTGCGTGGTGTGACGGCAGAGGAAAAAGACAATTTTTGAGAGTCCTCCCCTAAAACACCCCTTAAGGGCTGCTTGTGAGTTATTTCCCTTTTTACATTGCTCTTAGGCCAGGTCGTCCACTTAAACAGTGCCAGCAAGTGACTGTATGCCTGTGGAGTTCTTATGTAGTCAGCGGAGTGCTAGGATCACTCTTTGTGCTGTGCCCCTGCCTTGCTGCAGTACCTATTTAAAGTGAAGTAAACTGGGAAGTGCTCCTCACCTCACACTCTTCCTTATCTAGATTGATATATTATAAAGTATCCTCAGTCTGTTTTTCTTGTTTAAAGCATGAGACATCTTCCCCCACTTCCAAAATACAATTTTAGGTGAACTCTTAAATTGATGAAGGGTCAGGGGCCAGACCCCTGGCTTCCTAGCTTTCACCTTGTTCCTCAGGCATCATCTTCCCTCTATTTGTGTACAGATCTTAAACTCTTACAGGAGTACAGCCTGAAAACAACTGGTTCTACTGGTGTACTGGAAATTCCGGCGGTCACTGCTAGTATTCTTGCCTGAAATCTGAATACTCAAAGTATCAGGATAAGCAGCAACACAGTCACGGTTTTCCAGTTGTGGGCACCAATCTTCTAGTCTGAAAATCTTCCTAAAAGACCAGTGACTCCATATAATTTTTAAAACATAAGATATGCAAAATCTAGATGACAGCTTTATGTTTCTACGTAACTGTTAAGTCACCTAGGTTTATTTTAGTTGCAGATGTTCTGTTGCATAAATATTTTAAGTGTCACTGAGCTTGTAAAGTTAAGAATGTGCTAACCTGAGTATGCATGGCTCACACAGATGTAAAACATTGTATAAAAACACTACTGTGCATGTAGCACATTGTAATGTGTACAGGAACAGATGTTGTTATGGCAACCACATCTGATTCTCAGGCATAATAGTTTGAGCTTTTTGGAGAGGTTGTGCCCTAGTGTGAACTCAGAATTTTCAAGGTGATTATTTTAGTATCTCATCTGGTTTAAGGTAATAGTGGTAACTGTCTTAAGCATTTACTTGTATCATGTCATTTAATCCTTCTGACATTAAAACAATGAGGTGTAGTGTCCTTCTGGTTACACTGTAAGAAAATAGACCTCTAGAGGTTAAATAACATGTGTAGGATCACAAAGCTAGTTAGTGGCAGAGCAAGGATTTCAATACAGATCTGTCCAGCTGTAGGGTGGACCACTGCATCTTATCTTTATTTTCTAGCACAGAAAAGCTTCACTGTGCTAAGTCACCGTACCTCTTGGTAAGGAAGTTTGAAGTTATAAGGTACAAATTTCTTACATATGGCTGATACGTAAATTGTTGTCCATGAAAACAGTATTATTAGCACAAATTTTTACTTAGGCTATCATCTTCACCTGTGAACCTTTTCTTTTCCCCTCCTTTTACAATCACCCCCAGTATCTTACCTCCTAAGGCAGTGATGGTTTCCCAGACCTCTCAGTTGAGAAGATGTGGCATGGGTGTAAACTCCCTCAGGTGATTCTGGGGGTTGGGTAGGTGTGGTATCTTTTACTTAGTTGACTTCCTCCAGGCCTTTCTTTTCTTTTCTTTTCTTTTTATTTGGCAGAGTCTGTCTCTGTTGCCCAGGCTAGAGTGCAGTGGAGCAATCTTGGCTTACTGCAACTTCCACCTCCTCCTGGGGTTCCAGTGATTCTCTGCTTCAGCCTCCTGAATAGCTGGAATTACAGGTGCCTGCCATCATGCCCGGCTAATTTTTTGTATTTTTAGTAGAGCCAGGTTTCACCATGTTTGCCAGGCTGCTCTCAAACTCCTGACCTCAAGTGATCCACTACCTTGGCCTCCCAGAGTGCTGGGATTACAGGTGTGAGCCACCGCACCTGGCCTACTGAACCGTTCTTAATGGAACCTGCTAAACAAAACTAGATTAATCCTCTTAAAGTGGCATTAGAATTATATCCCTTCTCTACTTCAATATCTGCTGCATCTCCTCACTGCCTACCAGTCATGGCAGCAGACTCCGGCTTCACATTCAAGGTTCCCCATCCTATCCTCACCCTGTCTTTCCAGTCATTCATTCCTTGTTACTCAGAAGCTTGACGGCAGCTTTTCTGACTCAGTGGAGTTGAGCAAGGACTTTCTAGAACGCCTTGCTTTCTGGCCTCTGGAACCGCACCAGAAGTTTTTTGCAGTAAATGCAAATTTTCTACCCAAGTTAGTGGCCCCAACTCAATAGCTGTTGCCACCCTCCTCTCTGAGAATGAACTAAATCTCTTATGAAGCCTCCTAGGATTTAGTTTGTGACACATCTGATACATTGCCTCTTTTACTGCAAATATTTATTTGATGTCATATCTGTAAGTCTTTTCTAGGCACGGATTCATTCATTCAGTCTGCATTTATTGAGTGCCTACTTTGTTCTCGCCTCTGACATAGATATTAGAGAGAGAGCAGGGGGGAAAAAACAAGCAAATTCCCAAAGTCTCCCTTTGTAACCCAGCCTAGAGCACCATCATTGCTCACTGCAACTCAGGTCAGCCTCCCGAGTAGCTGGCATGTACCACCACAGCTGGCTTTTTCTTTTTCTTTTCTTTTTTTCTTTTTTTTTTTAAGTAGAGGCTTCACTATGTTTACCCAAGCTGGTCTTGAACTGCTGGGCTCAAGGATCCTCCCACCTCAGCTTTCCAAAGTGCTGGGATTACAGATGTGAGCCACACCTGTGAGATGGCACCCTGGTCCTGGTGCATATTTTAGGGTTCTGTTTTGTCCATGAGTTGAGGTCAGGAAAATGAATGTGCTAAAAGATAATATGTAATGATTATAATTTGCAGACATAAATGCCATCTGTATCTGTTACTATTTTAGGTTATATTTTACTAAATCTCTGAGATCACCTGTGATGAGCTTTTAAAATAAAAAACTTAGAAGTCACAGTGTGATTATACTTTTTGTATAATTGGTAGGTAATGTGAGGAACCAGGCTATTTATTTACCATTAGATTGTTGGTTCGCTATTAATGAACTACACCAGCATGAAAGAAAACAAATTTCCTTAAAGTGCTGAAATTTTTCGTCATTCTGTTACCTTTCAAAAGCTTCCCATTTTTTTTTCCCCAGGACTTCTCTTGCTCTTCTACTTTTGTAGTGGAAAATTGCAGGTGATTTGAAAATTTAACATATGGAAATTCTCTGAAGATTTTTTCTCTCCTGCCACATGCTCAAGTTTGCAAAACAAAGTAGTTGAATGCCTCGCTTAAGAAACCCCAACTGTATTAAATCTATTAGTTAAGGCGGAGTGAATCAGGGACTTCATTGCCAAAAGTGATACACTGTTCCTGGCCTCTTGGAGTGGAGCAGATTTGCCAAGAACGTGAACTCCCTACCAGTTTTTTTCCTTAAGAACCTAGGTTCCACTGATGTATTACCACTCATATTAAATAATTATAGTGTCCAAAACGGTCTGGAAATTGGTAGAGACCTTGAAAATACTGTGTTACATCCACAGTATGTTCCAGAGGATCTGTCCTGTTCTGGGGAATATTAACAAATGCTTAATACTCTCATTTTGATAAACAGACCCATCAGTGATAAATGCCCCAGATTTTGAACCCAAACTACCCTGTTGTTAAAATTACAAGCTCACTTTGTCTGCTTTCCTAATCAACACTGCTGCCTTACATTTTTCAGTAGCCACTTTTTAAATAATGAATTTATTAATTGTTGTCAAGTATACATAAACTTCACCATTTTAGCCATTTTTAAGTGTACAGTTATGTACATTCACCTTGTGCAACCATCACCACTGTCTATCTCAAGACTTTTTAAATCTTGCAGAACTGAAACTCTGTACCTGTTAAACTATAACTTCCCATTTCTCCCACTACCCAGCCCGTGGCAACCACCATTTTACTTTTCTGTCCCTATGAATTTGCTTATTCTACAACGTCATGAGTGGAATTATACAGTATTTGGCCTTCTGTGATTTTATTCGCTTAGTATAATGTTTTCAGTGTTCATCCGTGTTGAAACGTGTCTGTATTTCATTCCTTTTCGTGGCTGAATCATATCCCATTATGTGGATATAACCATATTTCATTTATCCATCAGTTGATTTGAGTTGTTCCTATTTTGGGGGTGTTATTCATTAATGCTGCTGAGAACATTGATATACAAGTTTCTTTGTGGTCATGTTCTAGTTTCTCAATTACTTACATAACAATATTTGATAGGGAAGCTGGAGGTAGTTGAGAACAGACCAGCCTCCTACCAACTCCCTCCCTTCAAAAGAAAAGGAAGCCTCCAGTTTCCCAAGGGACTTTCAGAATAACATATTTAGAGTATTAACAATGGGAAGATAATAAAGGGGAGACATCGGATACATCTGTTTTTTGAAAAGTTGGCCTGTTTTTTAAGGGTACCAAGGTTGTGGTTTTCATTTTACAAGCTATTATGATTTGGATAGAAAGAGATTCTTAGATGTGACTAGTGACTCTTGGCATCCATGGTGATGGTAAAAGAGTGATTTAAGACAAGTGTCCTTAGAGCTGAATTCTTCTCTGGAGGTGACGGGATCACCTGACTGACCTGAGATGTGTACAGATTCTTAATCTCCGTATTACCGCTTCAGCTGGTTTGGCATAGCTTTTTAATTTTTTAAGACCGTTTCAACCTTGGGTATTGAAGTTCTGAAGCTTTCAGATGTATGTAGGGAACATGCTGCTGTTTGTTTTTAGTGAATGTCAGAGATAGAGTTTGGTCAGCATGGGTAATGAGAGGAGTGCTGCATCTTAGGTCTGGAGGGTGGCCTTGAGACCCAGCTCGCTCCTGGGCAAGCAGTTACTTCACCTCAGCTGCTAATTTATAAGATGAGAAGAGTTTAGATTAGGCAAACCCTAGGTTCTTTCAGTGATTCAGAGTGCTGCTTTTTCCTAAGAGATTTCAGTTGATGGTGTGATTTGGAAGATCAATCTGTCTTTTGACTTTCCTAAGGCCTGTACTGGACATTTGCTTCTTTAATTTTTGGTTTTTTGTTTTTCCCCCTCATTTCAGAAACAGAATGCTTGTGTTCCTACAGTTGAGGAGACACTGAACACTGGTGATTGTTACTTAGATTCAGTCCAAAATATCTCTTTTCTCACCAGCTGAACAAGCTAATTCTGAAAAGCCACTGCTTGCTTTTTTTTTTTTTTTTTTTTTTTTTGATACAGAGTTTTGCTGTCACTGTCCAGGCTGGAGTGCAATGGTGCAATCTCAGCTCACCGCATCCTCTGCCTCCTGGGTGCAAGCGATTCTCCTGCCTCAGCCTCCCAGGTAGCTGGGATTACAGGCATGGACCACCATACCTGGCTAATTTTGTATTTTTCGTAGAGATGTGATTTCTCCACATGGGTTTGGCTGGTCTTGAATGCCTGACCTCAAGTGATCCACCTGCCTTGGCCTCCCAAAGTGCTGGGATTACAGACATGAGCCACTGTGCCTGGCCTGGCACTGCATATTTTAAAAAATATATTTTATGTCAGATGTATGAAGTGGATGCCATTTACACAAATGCACTTTTCAGGAGCATTAATTGAAAAAATAATGTCCAGAATTAGAGTAATGTTCTCTAACTTGACCATCTTCTAAATATGTCACATCCAAATAACAGTTTATCCAGGGAACCAGGGAGACTGACAAGCTGGAGCTTATCCTTTGGAGAGCAGCCTGTGAGATCACAGAAGGAATGGTGAGAAAAACTGATCCTGGTTAATTGGGAGAACGGGGGGTATCTTAAAGGTTTGAAAATCTGTCATGTGATTGGGAATTTATAGCTGAACCAAGAGCTATGGGCATGTTACACGGCATTGTGAAATGTAAACCTGTGAACAGAAGCTGTCCAGTGTGGAATGAGCTGTCTGGTGGGATTTTGTGCCCCTACCCCTCTTTCTTGAGGTGATCAGACTGTCTTTTAGAGCAGAGTTTTTTGTAGAAAGGCTTCATACACGTTGATGGAAAGTGACAAAATATATTACTTTGACTAAACATTTTTTGTACAGAATGCTGTATTTAGATAAGTATTATCTTTTGCCTTGCATAAATGTACACTCCCAAGTAAAGAAATTGTTATAAAAACTTAATTATAAAGAATTTAATAATTGATACAGTTAAAAACTTGAAAATCAATATTTGTGGAGGCAGTATCAAACTGGGAGAATATAAAAGTCCAGTGAAGTTAGAATAGAAGAATAGAGAAATTGGTTATATTTCCAGCCTGCTGCTTATCTTTATTTAAGAGTGTTCTAATATGATCATCCTAAGCAGTATAATTGATGTTCATTATTCAGGTTTAGCTCTGGGTACATGTGTGTCATCATTTGCAAAGTAGTTTTCTTTCTAATCTTCCTTGTTCTCTAACTCCCTCATCCCCCTTTTAGCCTCAGTACTACTGCATATTTTCCCGTAAGCTTAAGGAAAGAGGAGACTAAACTTTATTTTCTTACCCCTCTCTTGCTGCAGTTTTATCTGCTAACCCAGAAGAACATTCTGCCCCAGAGAGTCAGAATTAACGTGTTCTGTAGATTTGAGATTGAGGAGGGGAGGAAAAGAAAGGCATTAGAGTTTCCAACATCTGTAAGCTCTTTTGCCCAAGCTTATAGGAGAATGGAAATCAGCTACCTCTGTTCAGAGCTATGTATTTTAGGAAAAGATTGAGTGGGGTGATTGCTTCCAGACTAGCTGTGGGCTCTCAATCTTAAAGCAAAGCTGTATGAGATTAATTTTTTTAAAATGCAAATATATAAACCTTTTTGCAACTGGTTTTATTTAAATACAGGACTAGTGGCACATGTAAAGCAAATAAAGTATGTTCACCACTTTGGATGTAAATCCTAAAGTAGTAAGAATAATGGCTTATTGGTTATAAGAAGAAAATAGGGTTTTACTGTGACAACAGTTTTTGACTCAATGAGTAAAATAGACAGGTATTAAATATGTTGCTGAGGGAAAGGTAGGAAGGAAAGAAAATGTGTAAATATGAGAATGATGGTTTCTTTTTCTTCAGCGTTTTTTAGTTTCTGAAATACAAATCAGAATACATTTTGTTAATATTTTAACAAGCTTGATTTTTTTTTCAATATAAGGTGACTCAATATAGGTACTTTAAAACTCCTCCCCCCCCCTTTTTTTTTTTAAACCATACATTTTACCTTGGGAAGTAGCTCATCAAAAAAAAATACACATGTACCGAGGCCTATTTTTCATTATATTAGGGCACACCTCCAACTTAAAATTTGGTCCACTAAAATATGTAAATATTTCTATCACAAAAATAAAATCTCATGCTTGGGGGAAAAAAAAAAACAAATATTTGGCATAGGCCTGAGTGAGCTTGAAAAACAAATTAGGATGTTTTAACTATATGGAGGAATATTACGGGTCCACCTAGAACCATCTAGCAGAACGACTAGCCTGTTGCTGTTGGAGCTATTCTATTTCAGAGACAGATATAAGGTGTACAGGAGGGTGCTGAAGATTCGCAATAGCCACAGAATTACTTACTCAGAATTAACCGAAATTTCAGTACACAAGGACATATGACAACAGTAGAACAATGGTAACAGTTATTCAGTGCCAGGAAAGCAAGCTGTAAGTTTATAACAAGAACCTCGGCGGGAACAATAGTCAACATGTTTATAAGACTGAAGGTGGGAAGACATTCGTAGGTGATGTCTTGTGCACAAATACATTAGTTTCCAGGACACTGGTGATGACACTGCAACATATGAAGTAGGAATAAAGCCAGGCTGTTTAACCTTCTACCATTCTCTTATTAAGCCCACCTTTGGCCAGTTGCTGGGTTTCTTTTCTTCTTTATTCTCAATGTAAATATTTGCTCCTTGGGACACCAGCAGCTTTGCTTCTTCCACTCTTTATCATAGACTAAGTGTGGAGGGGTGTTACCCTCAGTGTCTTGGATGCTTGTGGATGCTTTGTAGTACAGAAAGATATGAATCATCTTCAAGTTGCCCTTGGTTGGGACCTGGTACATTGCTGTAGCCTCATAATGATCCTTACCATCTGGGTTAGCCCCACGTTCTAGTAACATGACAGCAATCTCATGCCTGTTTCTGGAAGCTGCAGAATGTAGGGGAGTAGAGCCATTTTGATTGACAGCATTCACTTGAGCACCTTTTCCCAGAAGGGCTTTTACAGTCTCATCCTGGCCAGCAGAAACAGCAATCTGAAGAAGAGATCAATCTGCATAGTCTTTATCATTTACTGGCACTCCAAGTTGAAACAAAAATTCAACAATTTCTGTATGTCTGGCTGAGCATGCCCAGTGCCATGCACTTCTGCTGTCCTGGCCAGTTTTCATAGCCAGGGTTTATTGGCCAGAATTCTCTCCTTCACCTCCTCCAACTTCCCTCTGTAAACCAGGTTGCAGACCCTTAGGTTAGACACATACCCCTTCATTTTGCTTTCCCAGGATTGACGTTTTCTTTCTGATTAGTTTTTATCTTAGCAGATACTAAATGTTTCCACAGAGACATAACAAAATCTGTTTTCAAAAATAAAGTACTGTCACAGGCAGCAGTGATGTTAACTGGTGCTTTGGTTCTCTTCATGAGAAGCAAACACTTGTCCCAACTCTTAGAAAATTGCTAGCATAACTTAACTTTCTTTAGTAGATCATTGGTTTAAAGAAACTTCAAAAATCTTACTATTAAACCTCAGTGGGGGTTATAAGATCTGTACAAAAATTCTTGTATCAGCATCAATTGGAGTAATTTAAGTATCAAGAGTCTGAAATTCTTACATATTGACTTGGGCTGATATTATTTAAAAAAATGAAATTGTTTGTCATAATAGCATGATTGTCTTCCTAATTTTCGTTAATTTAGAAAATATAGCTACTTTATTTATTTATTTATTTATTTTTTTGAGACCGAGTTTCTTGTTACCCAGGTTGGAGTGCAATGGTGCTATCTCGGCTCACCGCAACCTTCACCTCCTGGGTTCAGGCAATTCTCCTGCCTCAGCCTCCTGAGTAGCTGGGATTATAGGCACGCGCCACCATGCCCAGCTAATTTTTTGTATTTTTAGTTGAGACGGGGTTTCACCATGTTGACCAGGATGGTCTTGATCTCTTGACCTTGTGATCCACCCGCCTCGGCCTCCCAAAGTGCTGGGATTACAGGCTTGAGTCACCACGCCCGGCCTCCTGTAACATTTTAAGGGAAATGCTTCTAGCATCGAGGTCAAATAAATTTTTTTGCTTGCCTTCATTCAATTTCTCAAAATCACAACCATACTATATTTCAGCTTGCTTCATGTTTTAACTATCATTTTCTTAAAAAGTACCTCTGCCAAAGTTCTTCCTCCCCTCCCTCCTCTCCTTCACTCCCCTCCCCTTCCCCTTCACTTCCTTTCCCTCTTTTCTCTTCCCTTCCCTTCCTTCCCCCCTTCCCTTCCTTTCCCTTCCCTTCCCTTCCCTTCCCTCCTTCCTTCACTTCTCCTTCCTTCCTTCCCTTCCCTTCTTCCTTCACTTCCCCTCCCTCCCTCCCTTCCTTTCTTCCCTCCCTCCCTCTGTTCCTTCCTTCCTTCCTACTTCCCTCCCTCTCTCTCTCCCTCCCTCTCTCCCTTCCTTCCTTATATTTAGATTGACAACAGAGGACATTTATCATTACACATCTTCAGAGATATCCAGCTGTTTAATCACACTAACTAGGGGATTCACTTTCTCTCTGAAGACTTGTTTCCAGAGACTCCTGCATTTCTGCTTCAATCTGAAGTGGCTGTTGTCTAGACCTGCTGGGAGCTCTAATCCCAAGGCATTTTTTCCCCTCCGTACTTCAGGGGTAAATCTGTTCTTTTCTAGAATCTCAAGTCTACCTCTTTTATTTTGTTTTCTCTCTCCTTTTATTGCAGAAAAGGCTTTTAGAGGCTGTGTTTATCTGAGAATATATATTATTCATGCTCAGTGGACATTTTGGCTAACAATGACATTTTAGTTCAAAATACTTTTTTCCCTCTTAATTTGAAGGTATTTCTCCACTGTGCTTTACCGTCTGGTGTTGATGAAAGAGATCTAATCAATGGTAGCCTGAATCTCCTCCTTACAGCTGATCTGATTTTCTTTTCCTCTGAAGACTTTTTTTTTTAAATCCCCCCAAGTTGTAAAATTCACAGGAACCTGTCTGGACTTGCTCTTTCATTCATTGCTTTGTTTTATCCAAGAGTATCTCCATATCCGCTCCATCTCCATTTTGTTTACCGCAGTTTCACAGTACGAACCTCATACGGATCCCATTATTGTTATAGACTGAATTCCTCTTGCAGCTCTTGACTTTCATTCTAAAGGGATTTGGGGAGGGTAGGAAGGCAAATGCATGTGATTAGTCTACATTTTGGTCTCTACTTCTTCAGACATTTTATTTGGATATTAAAGGAAAGGATGACCCCAGAAGACTGAAGGACTCAGAGGTCCTTGAATGACCTCCTGGGGAAACTGGGGCTCTGTCAGTGACCTGAAGAAGTGACATCAGGGAGACTTCCATGTGCTCTGCCCTTAAGCAAACTGTGACACCACTTTTTAATTGAATAGAAAAGAATATTCCAATATCTTCTGGGCAATTTCCATTATTCCTGTGCTTATGGTTATGCAGAGTGGAACTTATATGGGCAGCTTATTGCCTAAACTCTGCATGTCCAGAACTTCTGGATAGCACCTGAGGCTGGTCCAGGCAAGCCTTTGAGTTCTTCTATTTCAGGGCAGTTTGCAGTTGGCACTTGAGTTGCATCCTAAACTTAAAGATGACGTTACTTATCTGAATGTTACATAATAAAAACAATCAACATAGGATGGTTTTGAGCAGACATTGTGTAAGTTTAAGCCCGCTGGAGGGAAGGCATGAGTGCCCTTTTTCCTGGTTAAGTCCTGATGTGATCAGGAGGAATTATAGATTTCCTACAGAGAATGAGGAGCTAAGACTAGTAGGGCATCTCTGTCTCCTTTCCAGGCTGGGGACCAGTGACATGGCAAGACTGTGGAGCTCTGTTTCACTTAGCATGGTGTGGGGTCAGAAGAATTATGGATGAGGGGTATCGAGGCACACAGGCCTACTAAGACAGAGCCATAGAATTACCACACCCTCTGAGTGGCTGAAGAAACCTACATCGTCCAATGAGGAAAGGCTGGAGGAAAAAAGGGCATCTCTGCAGAGTGAATAAAGAATGATAACCACCTGGCTAATTTTTGTATTTTTAGTAGAGATGGGGTTTCACCATGTTGGCCAGGCTAGTCTCAAACTCCTGACCTCAGGTGATCCACCGGCCTTGGCCTCCCAAAGTGCTGGGATTATAGGCATGAGCCACTGTGCATCTTCTTGAAGGGGCATCAGTCATTGGATTAGGGCTCACCCCAATCCCCTATGACCTCATCTTAACTTGATCATATTTGCAAAGTCCCTATTTCCAAAGAAGGTCACATTCACAGATTCACAGGTTCTGAAGGATAGGACTTAAACATATAAATATGTAAATATATATATATATATATATATAAATTTTTTTTTTTTTTTGAGACAGAGTCTTGCTTTGTTTCCCAGGCTGGAGTGCTATGGTGCAATCTTGGCTCACTGCAACCTCTGCCTCCCAGGTTCAAGTGATTTTCCTGCCTCAGCCTCCCAAATAGCTGGGATTGCAGGCGCGTGCCATCACACCTGGTTAATCTTTTGTGTTTTTAGTAGAGATGGGGTTTCACTGTGTTAGCTAGGATGGTCTTAATCTCCTGACCTTGTGATTCACCTGCCTCGGCCTCCCAAAGTGCTGGGATTACAGACATGAGACACCACGTTGGGCCTTAACATATTTTTTGTGTGTGTGGTGGGGAGGAACAATTCAACCAAGAATAATTATCAAAGTAAGTTAAAAGATAATTAAACACTAAAATGTCATACATCTTATTATTCTTTCAGCAACAATGTTGTAAAATTTTCTTAGGCTCACAAATAGCCACAACTTTTTCAAATACACAAACATAAGTCTATAAATACTGAGATTACTGAAAAATGGAAAAATAAATGCTTTCACCTGTCCTAAACTATTAATTAGTGCATGCAAAAGGAAAAAGAGTCATAAAGGCAAATACTCCTCGACAATAAATGACAAAACAAATATAGAGAAATCAGATTCATATAAGCATGAAACAAATCAGTTTATGTCTTTGAAAAGAGTAACCAAGGTTTGTTTCTTGCTGCATCCGATTTAAAGGTAAAAAAAATCTCATTAAGAGGAAGTATAATATTTGAAGATAACTTTTACTTTCAAAATTATTTAATTTCTTGCGGTTTTAAACTGTAGAGTCCTAAAGAACAAAAATGGACAATATAGCATGTGGATTTTTTTTCAATTTTACACTGTTTCACGTATGTATGACACTTAGAGAAACATCAGAGAACTTTGAATTCTACCGATAAATGAAACAGAAAACTTTTAATTCAGCACAGGACAACATTCCTGCTTCATCCTGACCTATTTGTAGAACACACTCAGCTCATTTTTCCTGCTTTGCTTTCCTGTAGCTTTCAGTGAAATGTAGCACCAAGGAGAAAGAAGAAAAGCACGTTTAGATGAAAGGAATTTAGCTGCTTGCATTAAGTTTCTTTGAATTAATATCTTATCCTTTATATAAATATACAGTATAAAACTGATACTTTGAAGTATAGGGCTTCAAAAGGGGACATTTCAGGAAGGACAAAGGCTTTTAATGAAATTTCCAGGGAACTAGAGGAATTTAAGGCCTGCTTAGCTAAAGCACTTGTGAACATGCATGTTTGATGAATGATTACAGTTGAAACCAGTAGGACATAATTACCCAACACTTGGAAAAAAGGACAAGAGAGGGTTAAGGTTAGTGTCCCTATCACTGGCATCCTGGAACCTTGCTCAGCAGACACACCCAGGGATTATTGTGTGAACTAGGGGAGTGCACCTCTGACTCACTGTTGCTCAAGGACTCAGACTTTATGAAGTTACACTTCGACATGTGTATCTTGTCTGGGAAAGGCAAATCGTTTCTATCAGGTAGTGAATATTGTGACAGGTTATGAGCGTGGTTGCACAGGAGCTCGTTCATTAGTCTCAAGTCTAGCACTCTTCACAGTCTTTGTACATACCGATACAGACCAACACTGACCATCTTACTGATTACTGTGTTAATGAGCGAAGAAATCTTAAACCTATACTCATTTTTAATTTTTCCATAAGAGCAATCTTGGAAAGATTTTTGAATATTGTGCTTTCACACAATTTTGGACATTTTACCTGTATCCTTGTTTTGGTGATGGACTATAAGAGGTATTTTATTTATTTCTTTTTAATTTCTTTTTTTAGAGATAGGGTCTCACACTGTCACACAGGCTGGAATGCAGTGGTGCTATCATAGCTCACTGCAACCTCGAACTCCTGAGCTCAGGTGATCCTTCTGCCTGAGCCTCCCAAGTAGCTGGAGCCACATTACAGGTGCATGCCACCATGACTGGCTAGTGTTTAAATTTTCTGTAGAGACGGTGTCTTGCTACGTTGCCAAGGCTGGTCTCCAATGCCAGGCCTCAAATAATCCTCTGGCTTTGGCCTCCCAGAGAGCTGCAATTCCAAGGCGTGAGCAACTGTACCCAACATTTATCAATAAAAGCACCAAGGATGTGTTTTCTTGTGTCAGGCCCTTGTTAGTCCTGGGAAGAGGCCACAGACCAAAGCTCCCTACTGCCCTGCCTTATCTGTGTGTAGAATAAAATGAAATGCCAGAATAAAATGTCTCATTTGTTTTCATGTTGTTGTTTTTTTTTTCAAATGAAATTCTGTAATGATGGCCTGAGCAGATGTGAAGAGGCATTTGGAACCCATTCCCAGTTGTTTTGTTTTATGTTTGGATTAGGGGTGCAAAGTGGGCAAGAGAGAGTTGGGGTGGAGTGAAGGTAACGGGAGGTCCCAAGGAAAGGAGAATTTAACCTGAAGGCAAATTCAGGGACGGTCTGAGCCGAATATCCACATTCAGCATGCAGAGAGCCGAGATGAATTTCTTTCACAAGCTGCAGAAGAACAGATTTCCATTCTCGCTCACACAATTGAACTTGGTAATTCCTGCACAACAGACGACTATTGCTGCTCCCCTGAGTGAAGAAATTATCCCTGCCTCTGGTGCCCTGCGGACTCAGCCATCTGCTCCTCCACTTCCTGGCTATGTTTGCTCCTGGCGTCAAAACTTGCTGCTATCCAGCTGGGTTCCAATGATCGTTTCAAAATTAACAGCCTAATGCCATCCCGATGGGACCTGTCCCCACACTTATTACAAAAAATTGCTGTTACATAAACCAACTTTTTCCTTGTCCTATTTTCTGCTCCCTTTTCGAAATGTGTTGAGTTTCCGGCTTGAGGTTTTTTTCTCCCCTCTCCCTTAGTTCCCAAAGAGAAATCTATCTTGCAAGTGAAGCACAGTGTCACAGGGCTACAGTTTGTTTGTCAGTGCAGCTCTGGAAGGAACTTTCTGTACTAGCAAGGTATCTGATGTGAGCCCCATCTAAAGAAACAACTGGAAGGAATTTGAAAATCAAGTGGGAAACACCTTGAGTAGATTTGTCTTGCAATTGAATTATCTAGTTTCTCCTCTGCCCCATTTAATGAAGGCTTTTTGGAACTAAAAGATGACACTTTGGCCCTTTTAACGGTACCAATCGATTCCCAATTTCAAATGTATTGCTCTCCATAACTCTTGCCTGTCCACATCTGGCAAGTCTGGTAAAACACGTGGATACCCGTGACTTAATATAGAGTGACCTCCTGCACAAGGCTCTGTGAAACTGGCTTCTTGTCTTCCAAAGAGCAGAGCAGAACAGAGCTACTGGCAGGTCATCTCAGTCTTGACTATTCACACAGATCACCTGGGGATCTTCTTAAAAGGCAGGGTCTGATTCAGGAGGTCTGGATGGGGCCTGAGAGTCTGCATTTCTAGCAAGTTCCCCCGTGATGCTGTTGCTCATGTTGGCTCCAGACTGTCCTTTGAGAACTGCTCCTCTGAGGCATCCCTTCTGTTCCAGGGCAGTGGGCCTTACCACCTTTCCCAAAGGCAGAAGTGATGTTCTCTCTACACTGCAAAAGAAACTCCAGGGCCTTTGTTGGCCACGTCGGCCCCTCAGTACACTCTGTCTGCTCTGCTTGATACTGGAGCCCCTAATCACATACTTTAAATGCAGGTTCTTTAAATGCAGGTTTAAAGATAAACAAGGTGAAATATTTTGTTTCTCAGTTGCATGAGCCACATTGCAAGTGCTCAACGGCAACAGGCGTCTAGTGGCTACTGTACCAAGCAACAGAGGTAAAAACGTTTCCATCATCACAGGAAGTCCTGCCGGATAGTGCTGTTCTCCAGGAACTCCAAAATCATTTCTCTCATCAAAGCTGCTGGTTTGAGACCCACTCACACTGAGTAACGAAGACCTGCAGGACAGACATCGGGAGTTCCTTTTGGAATCTGCACAATGAAAGATCCCAAATGGGCCCAGCGTAGTGGCTCAGGCCTGTAATCCCAGCGCTTTGGGAGACTGAGGTGTATCACAAGGTCAGGAGTTCGAGACCAGCCTGACCAACATGGCAAAACCCCATCTCTATTAAAATACAAAAATTGGCTGGGTGTGGTGGCGCGTGCCTGCAATCCCAGCTACAGGAGAATTGCTTGAACCTGAGAGTTGGAGGTTGCCGTGAGCGGAGATCATGCCACTGCACTTCAGCCTGGACAGAGGGAGACTCTGTCTCAAAAAAAAAAAAAAAAAAAAAAAAAGAAAGAAAGAAAGAAAGAAAAATCCCAAATTGAGTGATTATTCTTTCTTAAGCCAGTGGTTCTGAACCATGGATGTATGTCCAAAATACCTGGGAGTCCCAAACAAACTCTGAGGTCCTGGGGCGTGTCAGATGCCAGAGAATCCAAATCAGGATGGGGGTGGGGGCCTTGGTATTCTGAAACGCATCCTAGGTGGTTTTAATGTGGACCCAAGGTGAGGAATCACCGCTTTCCACCTGAAGCCAGTGCCATGGCCTGCAGCGACACGGCGTGAGGAGGGCCAGGAAACATTTTCTGAGCTTCTCAAAATACTCTGTTTTCAGTTCCTCGCGGCTTTTTCAGTGCCTCCATTTTCAGGTGAAGTCTCTGAGAAACTGGACTGAAGCTTTAAAGATAATCATAATTTTAAATTTCTAATAGAGACTAAGAAACTGAGACATCGTCACTGTGACATTCTCGCGCGAGAAGAGATGCTGGCAGCTGTTGAAGGAGCACTGAGCTTCATTTTGATCTTTCTTTGCTTCAGCGTCCGCATATTGAAACCTGCCTCATTTATGAAAGGCAAGAAGGGAAAAGAAAACGTTTTTATGTTAATGCATTTCATACACCCATCAGTGTCCCCATTAATGCCCCAGTCACTGGGAAAAGAATAGTGCCTGGGCTGGGCAGGCCCATGAAAATCATGCAAATAGTTACAGGTGAGGAATTTCATCTTTGCTTGGATTTGACTCTCCAAGTGGTGACTACCTGTGGACGTAAGGGACACATTAAGGGTTGCTCCTGAGATTTTGAACTCTCTGTGCTAGACACATCCAGTAAGAAGATATATTTTGGCTGGGCACAGTGGCTCATGCCTGTAATTCCCGCACTTTGGGAGGCTGAGGTGGGCGAATCACGAGGTCAGGAGTTCAAGACCAGCTTGGCCAACATGGTGAAACCTCATCTCTACTAAAAATATAAAAATTAGCTGGGCTTGGGGGTACATGCCTGTAATCCCAGCTATTCAGAAGGCTGAGGCAGGAGAATTGCTTGAACCTTGGAGATGGAGGTTGCAGTGAGCTGAATTGTGCCACTGCACTCCAGCCTGGGCGACAGAGTGAGATTCTGTCTCAAAAAAAAAAAAAAAAAGAAGAAGGAAAAAAAGAAAAGAAAATACGTTTTATAAAGATTTAAAAGCAAAGTTTCCTGGCTTCTGCCTTATGATCATGTAACTGCATTCAGAGAAATGGACAGGGAGTGTAGAGAGACCTGTTTAGCAAAGACAGCATAGGCCTTTCAGCTGAACTGGCATTTGAACTGCAATAATAACACGGTCCAGATGATGGACCATGTCGGTGTGAGTATCTGAGCTGTCACAGGTCCATATACACCCGAGATGCCTTTGAAGCTCTTCTGTTTTGTTAGGAATCCCTTAGGATCTTTTCTTGGCAGCTGGACATTTGCCACCACACAGATTCCTTTTGCTGGGTTGAAAATACACTTTTCAACAAGCGTATCGGACATTGTGCCTGTGTGTAACCCACACTTACCAATTTAAAAATCAGGCCTATAAACAGGCATACGAAAAAGTGCTTAACAGCACTGACCAACAGGAAATGCAAATCAAACCCACAATGAGATATCATCTCACCCCACTTCCAAGGCTTTTATCCAAAGACAGATGATAACAAATGCGGGCCAGGATGTGGAGAAAAGAGAATCTTCATACACTGTTGGTGGGAGTGTAAATTAGTACTAATACAACCACTGTGGAGAACAGTTTGGAGGGTCCTCAAAAAGCTAAAAATAAAGCTAGGAAAATACCAAAAAAAAAGGAAATCAGGATGTTGAGATGCCTGCACTTCCATGCTTGCTGCAGCTCTGTCCACCATAGCCAGGATTTGGAAGCACCTAAGTGTCCATCAACAGATGAATGGAAAAAGAAAATGTGGTACATATTCATCATGGAGTACTGTTCAGCCATGGAGAAGAATGAGATCCTGTCATTTCCAACAACATGGATGAAGCCAGACGTCATTACGTTAAGCGAAATATACCATGCACACAAAGACAAACTTGACATGTTCTCACTTAATTGTGAGAGCTAAAAATGAAAACAATAGAACTCATGGAGATGGAGGGGAGAGAGATTGTTACCAGAGGCTGGGAAGGGCAGTGTGGACTTTGGGAGGGGAAGTGGGGATACTTAGGGGGTATAAAAACTAGAAAGAATGAAAAGACCTAGCATTTGCTAGGATACGGGGTGACTATAGTCGATAATAATTTAATTGCGCATTTTAAACAACTAAGAGTATGACTGAATTGTTTGTAACACAAAGGGAAAATGCATGAGGCGATAGATACCCCATTTACCCTGATGAGATTATCACATGTTGTAGGCCAGTGTTAAATATCTCAGGTATCTTATATACTTCTACTATGCGCCCATAAAAATAAAAAATAGAAATAAAGTAAAAACAAAACCTGAGACATGTCAAGGGACATGTCAAGGGTGACTTGCTGATGTGTGTGGATAGGTCTTCCAAATGCAGATATCACTGCTGTTTATTCCTGGTCAGGCCAGGCCATCTCAGGCGTGGTTCTCAGGCATGGTTCATAGTTTACATTGAAAAATGTACGGAGGACTCCTTCGAAGCCGCTGGCAGGATACTTTACTAACACACTGTGCAGATGTTATCATTTGTGACTCTGATTTTCTTCCGAGGAAAATTCCTCAAATTTCTCAAAGTCACTTCGAGACCCAACAGTGGTAATGTGTGGGTGTTGGTGAGAAAGGACAATTCTTGGGCTTATCCCTGTGTCTACTGAGTTAGAACTCTTGGGTGAGGCCCAGAAGTCTCCAGATAATTCTGACATAAGCATCAGTTTGGAAAACACCGATTTAGATAATATGATAAATAAATGCAGATAAACATGTTTTTCACATGTGGAGTTGGATTGAATATTTAAGCAACTGTAAGAACCAGTTCTACCTGCCATGACAATACATGTTTGGATAAGCTGGAGCTGGTATATCAGAAATCTGTATCCAGCAGACAAAATCCATTCTCCCAAGAAAAAAGCACTAGGCATTTGCAATCAAACTTACTGGTGGTTAGAGCAATGATGACCAAACAGAGTACAGCTTTAGTCTGTAATATTAAAAAAAAATGAACCATCCTCCATTAATCATGGAGAGGGATGAAGCATCTGACTTGGTACATCAAAAAGAAAGATATGAAACTGAATGGAGAATATTTTTTTTCTGCAAGAGTTAAAAAATACTAGTTTTATACTGAAAGCACCTTCACACACAAGCATATCTCTTTTAAGCAATGACTTACAAGCTTGGCTCAGAAGCACTGGAAAAGCAATTGCAAGGATTCTGAAATTCCTCATCACACTTCATTCCAAGTTTTGTGTGCAGTTTTCTGGAATTAGTTACTGAATTGATTGCCCCAACAAACCAAAGGATGTGACATCACCAAATTCAGCTTTTGATAAATAGGGTAAGTTGAAAGTTATAGAAAGAAGAAACGTAATTTATGTATACATGCATATGTTTATGTAAATTCATGCAAGTAGAAAAATCCTTGTGGCATCTGTGTAAGCCAAAATTAGAATTTTAAATCTTCCCTTCCCTCCTTCTTATTGCAAAAACAAAGAGCAAGACCAAAATCAGTATTAACTATGGCTACTCACTATGTTTAAATCTCTGTAACATGGCAAGGATGTTTGCTACATTAAGATTTAGTAAGAATTTCTTAAATCAATGAGACTAGTGGGTACACATTATTAAAGAAATAAATGACCTGAGTGCAACAGGAAGCCATCTGAAAGATTTCGGTGGAGTTTTATTACTCTGCCCGTGTTTTGAAAGTAGGCATGAGGTTCACTGTGAAATCAATTCTGGGACCTGACATCATGTATCTCATGTACATTGCTATGTGCTCTCCACAGACCCAGCTCCTCACTTTTCAGCATCTCAGCAGGGCCTACATCTCCGGATGACGAGACAATGAACGTGTAGCCTTTTATTTATCAGAGAAAAGTTTGCTGAATCCACCTCTATTACTCTTGCATAATAACAGACAGTTGGAAGAACTTTTCTGAAAAAATTTTGAAGATCCCCTGACTTCTCTTCATACAGAGTTTTGGTATCAGATAGATGATGTGTGTGTGTATGCGCAGCCATTGCAGAAAATAACAAAATAAATGCGATTCATTAATTAGCACGAGACTTTACAAAATCCAACATGAAAATGTCTCATCCATTTCAAAATAGTTGATGGAAATGGGTCAGAATAATTGGAAAATTATTCCATTAATGTGATTACTCTATTTTAAAAAGGTGAAAATAAATAAATCTTGGAAAAAATCCCATCATTACCAATTTCTCATTTCTAATTTTTCCCGATGATCTGAATATTTTTAAGAACAATTAGGTAAAATTCTAGGACACTATTCGGTTGCATTTATTGTAAGTTGGATATTCTTATTTTTATATATCACAATTGAAAACAGTCTGGATTTTATAATGTTATCACTTCTTACCTTTTTCTAAACATTCAGGCTTTTCTTTGATGCTGAAGTGCTTAAAATCAATTCAAATTTACCACTCGAATTACACAGCCTCAAATCCCTAGCATGCAAATCTACAACTGTAAACTGTAAGTCTGCAGCAAAAGAACTAGGAAAAGATAAATGGCTTACATCCGTTTACCCTTCATGCCAGGTATCTTTTGGAGGTGAATACAAAACACGTACCTACAAAAGTGCATTATTACTAAAAAGGTGGGACCAGCAGTTTTCTGTAGAAGGAGGGACAGAAGCTGTCTTTCCATTGTGCCTGGAAATATCCCCTCATAGTGACCTCTCAGTGTATCTGAGGCCACTTGAGGGCCTCAATGACTCCTCCTGGCCATGACTCTCAGCAAGGGTAGGAGCAGAATCTCCAGGAACAGGAGGCCTTCTACAGGTGCCAGCTGGTGCCAGCTAGGACACACTCAGGAGGAAGTGTGAGCCCCAGTGCCCATCTTCCCTTGGCCAAGGTGGGGGGGATGTCCCACTTGTGCATGAGGCTGCAGCCTGGGGAGTTCAGCCTGCTCAGAGAATTGCTGTGAGGGTGTCTCTAGTAGACATTATCAAGTTTGGGGATATTGACAAAAATTCTTTCCTCAAACCCATCCCAGCCCCATCTTAAGTCCCAGTTCAGCAGAAACTGTGAAAAGAGCCATATTGGCAATCCGGCATCACCAAACAGCTGGCTCATTTCAAACCCCATTCTCAACTCACGACCCAAGTCAGTTGCGCATGCTGAGATCTAAGCAGAAACAGACTAAATTCTCATTTCAGAAAGGAAACCCCTATAGTTCTTGAGTTGGCAATCATTATGCATGGAAACATGGAAACTCTACCTTGTCCCAGAATTCTCACTTCGAGAAATTCAGCCATGAACTATAATTTCTAAAGATTATATGAAAAATGTTTTTTTCAAAAACCACTGACTAAATGTCTTTGCTTAAGGTTAAAAGTAAAACTAATGAAGACTAGTCTAAAAGATACTTAATGTAAAAGTATCTAATGCTTCGTATGCACTAATCAGCATAATGAAAATACCTTGCCCTGTGTTCAGGGTATATTTGTAAAATACACAAATATAGTAATAAAACATTTGAAGATGGAAACACTGAAAACAAATCTAAGTAGCTAGCATTCCCCCCACCCTGGGAATATATATTTTTCAGTAGTTAAATGAAGTTGGTGCTGTGGATGAGTAGCTATTTTTCTTCTGACTCTTATAAATGAATTGTGCGGCATTTCCGGTGGAAACCTAGTTCTGTGTTTACTAATTTAGATCTGGGCAACTATTTCTGGAGCATCACCCAGGATCAGAACATGGCTTATTACAGCCATATTATTCTCTCTTTTAAGAAATCAGCTTTGGGGAAGTCTTAATTTTCATGATTAAGAAATACCAAAATCAGACAGAATGGAGAACTTGCCCACTCCAGAATGTCATCATCAGTACTGTGAAGCTCCTTCTCTCAGGCTCAATGGAAAGAATGAATTGCTGACTAATGTGTTCTAGGACAAGTAGAGTTCTAGAAGTCTATGACAGGATGACAGGCCTAAAGTCCCTTCAAGATTTAGAGGGGACCCACAGCTTTCCACTTCATTCTTGGAGTCTGCCACACATACACCAGCTTTCCAGGTGGGGCAACGCAGAAACAGCAGGTGGCAAATACCTGGCCACATAGTGATTGTGATCATTTTACCTCCCATATATTCTCCTCAATGGAAAAGGCACAGCCTTCCAGGGGAGAAAGTAATTCACTCTGCTCAGGGAAAGATAGAGAACAGAGAAGTTTATTTTACACTATCCGTCCAAGAAAACAATCGCCATAAACCAGTGCAAAATGTGCAACAGAATCAATAAGTGTATCTTAGCTCTGAGAGCCCAAATTGGTGATTTCTCCTCTTGTTCCTCAGTTGGGTACGTGCCCCATCCGCTAATGCTGGTTTGTACCACAGACAGAAACATCCAACCAATTTGTAGCAGGTTATGTTTACAAATTCATACCAGAATGTGTACAAGGGACAGGGAAAACCATACCGAATGAATGATAAGTGATCAGTGCTTAAAGTAAATACAAGGGACAGCACGGGCAAGAGTCCACAGTTTCAATAAATACGAGTGAACAAGCACGGGTGTGTCTCGACTGGGTGGAATTAGTCTGCATAATAATCCAGCATCATACAAAAATCTAGCAGGGCTGTTGAGCAGTGGTTGGCAAGAACGTTCATAATAACTTATGCCCTTGAACGAGTCTGCATATAACACATTCTGTGGTTTCAAAGGTGTCAGTTCTGTTTTCTCCTTCCCTGGCCATCCCTCCAGGAAGGGAGGGGCGCAGCTGGGCTGGCTTGGCAGAGGCATCCCGTGAGGAAGAACGTTTGCCCAAGAGCCAGCAGTCAGGGTCCAGTGTACTCAATACCAAGCGGCAAACTGGGGCTTAATTGACGCTGTCTGTGCAAAGTGCGCTTCTCTCCATTTTCCAAGAAACCAGTGTCTGTAACTCCTGCACGAAAAGCAGTGGTGGCCTCTGGGTCACTCCCTGTCACCCCAAATGCCAAGCAACAAGAGCACATCTCGGGGACTTGTAAGTCAGGGTAGCTTTTGTCGTTGATTGCCTGGCACCTCACGGATGGGTAGTTTAACTGGGGCCCCCCTGTCCAAGGCCTCAGGCAGGCTAGAACTATTGCTTGAAAACTAGAAAGAACCTAGTAAGAAAGAGATGGTGATGATGGACATGAGGGAAGCTGTCTTCTTCCTCCAAAAACTTGTGTCCCCCCCACCCCCAGCGGATGCCCACAAGACTTGAGTGAGGCATCCTTGGCTATAAAATGTCATGCATTTGTTCTTGGTGGCCCTGCCCAGTGGCTCCTCTAAAAAGCGCTACATCCATACATACTCCAACACGTCTGGGATGCAAGCCCAGAAAACACGGCAGGTGCAGCTTTTGGGTCGCTGGTTAATCCCAAGCCCAGTGGAAGAAGATGCAAGAGAAGCTCTTGATCGCTGGAAGAAAAGGAGTAAAAGGGGAAGACCCCCAAAAGAAAACAATCCCCCCAAACCCAGTTACCTAGGCATCACCTCCGAACCGAACAAAATCCCAAACACTCCCTGTAATCAACCGACCCCTCCTCTCTATTTCTTCAACAGTCTCGGGTCATAAATTAGGCGAGTCTTCCATCAAATAACTTAAAAAAGGAGGAGGGGCTGGAATCAGTGTTGTCTGGCTCGGGCCAGTTAGCAGCCAGTTTTTCTAGAATCTCAGTCACTGTTCAAAAATGGAGCTGGAAGTGTCACGTGGATGTTGGATGTCTTCACATGGAGGAGGCAGGGAAGGGTGGGTGGGCATGACCCAAGGACGTGGGGGAGTGAGGACGGGGCAGGGGAGAGCCTGGGCCACCAAAACAGGAGTGGAGGCCTGAGGACAGCACGGGAGAGACGAACGCCGTGGCCCTGGGGGCCTGCGTGACTCGGGTTGCTGCCTTGTCTCGTATTGCACAGAAAGGAGAAGCTGAGCCTCTGCAGGCGCCCGGTGGCTAGTGGTCCCCGCACATGGGCAGGTTCACGAAGGTGAACACGTTGAACTCAGTCATGATGGAGAAGCACAGGAACACGCCATACAGGAGGAGGCACCCACAGCCCAGCTTCTTGTCCAGTTGCCACTTGTTCAGGTGGACACCGAACACCTGCAGGGTACAGAACAGGTTCAGAGGGTGCCAGGAGGAGGCAGCAGCCTCTAGGGGGCGGGTGGGGGAAGCCGGGGGACCGGGGAAGGGCTGCTGACTGTGGGCCTCGGGTGGGGTGCTGATACTCTCTGAGCCTGCAAAATCCAACTCTCGTCTCAGATTGCGGAAGGTGAGAACAGAGAACATCAACATCGGGAAGAAAAGAAGTCAGAAGCTGCTGGTTATGGAAAAGTAACTGAAACAAATGGCAGGACTCACAAGCACATCCCAGCAGCCAACCCTCTTCCACGGAGCTGCCACCTCACATCCCTGTGGGCCCTTCACCTGTTCTGGGCCTTTTTGCTCTAGGCAGACTCCTGCTCTCCTGGGGACATTTCCGCCGCATTCTTCGCATGGCTGCGCCTGGAGGTGAGGAAGTTGCTCCCTCCCCATAGCTCCTCAGGGTGCTTCCAGACCGTTTTCCTTCTTTCCTCCCTGAAAACACTGAGCCTGGAATCTTGGGTCTTCCCACGGTCCCTCTTGGTTCCCCCTATTGCAGTCAATGGTGTAAGCCCGGCCACTGCCCATCCTTGAAGCTTTCTGCCTGCTCCTGCCACTCTCCACTGCACTCCTGCTGACTGTCTCAGTGAGTTCAATGCCCCCGGAGAGGGAGAGGGTCTTTCCAACACTCTGCCCCCTCAAGTTCTCATCCTCCATCCGGCCTCACCACTCACACCCACCGGCCCACATGCTACCCAAATGCATGCACCCTTGGTGTCTGCTGGTTTGTTCCTTCATTCACGCGGTGTCAGTGAAAACGAGTCAATTAGCCTTTCCAGGCTTCAGTTGCTCATCTGTATAACAGGGCTGATAGTAAAGACACCTCGTGGATAGGGGGGTGTGATGAGCTCCAAATGGAAAAATATATACACAAAACATTAAGCACTGTGTGTGACTGTTACCAGCATCACCACTCCAGGTCATGGCAGAACTGCAGGACCTCCCAAACCATGAGAGCATGAATGACGTCGATTTTCACTTTTGCATAAGGCAGTATTTGTTTTGGTGAAACGCTGACATTCGATTCACACCCTGATACTGTAAATTACTTGTCTTGCTTCCTGCCTGTCCTTGTGAATTCCCATTCTCTGGCATATTTATGCTAACAACATGCCAGGTGTAACTCAATGACTATTTCCTTGAACAATTAAGGAAAAAATACATTGTGCCTCAATGCTTATTAATATGGAGATTCAACAGTTTATTTGTACGTTAGTGGATGTTTCATGTGAGTGAGTCCATGCGTTGGTGTCAACTTGTTCCCCCCAAACACGTCAGCTGGGGTGGGAATACTGAAGTACACAGTGAGCGTAATGGCTGAGACGGTGGAATGGCCTCAGAATGCACTGTCAATAAAATAGGTTTTTAGTTTCCAAGTATTAGTCAAATCCATGGATTCATGTGGGAACCCAGAACGATCAGTGAATTGGAATCTACCTTTTCATGACTAATATTGTAGACAAAGTAGGATCTTCTCTTTGCATTTGGGAAAACGGTTTGTGCGCTACAAAAGACAGGGCCATGCCTTCGGGAGGAAGACCGGTTTCTTTCAGAAAGGGAGAAGGTGTTCCAGTGGGTCACCAGGAGGCCAGGGGTATCCAAACAAGTGAAACAGAGGGAAGAACAGGCAAACGCAGGCGTGAGGGGAGAGCTGCCAACCTACCGTGACAAAGACGGAGGCCAGGAGCAAGCCCACGGAGTAGATCAGCCCCCTGCTGTTCAGCCGGATCTGTCAAAGAGGGCTAGAGTTAGGCTTCTTTTTTTTTTTTTTTTTTTTTTTGAGACGGAGTTTCGCTCTTGTTACCCAGGCTGGAGTGCAATGGCGCGATCTCGGCTCACCGCAACCTCCGCTTCCTGGGTTCAGGCAATTCTCCTGCCTCAGCCTCCTGAGTAGCTGGGATTACA
>CAUYOR010081562.1:0-19992 GCA_963573925.1 Callimico goeldii
TAATCCCAGCTACTTGGGAAGCTGAGGCGGGAGAATTGCCTGAACCCAGGAGGCGGAGGTTGCGGTGAGCCGAGAATTGTGCCATTGCACTCCAGCCTGGGTAACAAGAGCGAAACTCCGTCTCAAAAAAAAAAAAAAAAACAAAAAAAAACAAACAAACCATAAAAATTAGCTGGGCGTGGTGGCAACCACCTCTAGTCTCAGTTACTCAGTAGGCTGAGACAGAAGAATCACTTGAACCCAGGAGATGGAGGTTGCAGTGAGCCAAGACTGCGCCACCATACTCCAGCTTGGGTGACACAGCAAGACTCAGTCTCGAAAAAAAAATGTGCTTAAGGGTAGATTTATGCAAAAACAAAACAAAACAAAACACACACACGCACACACACACACGCACACACACACACACACACACACACACAAAAAAAAAAAAAAAAAAAAAACCCAGAAGAAAAACTCTACCCAGCTTATGGGGCAATGCATATCTTGAACTTGCTTTAGCAAGCTGAAGTCCTTTTCTTTGTTATCCAGGTTACTGCCCTTTTATGACTGCATTTCCTCAGTACAGTGAAGAGTTTGCAGCCAATTGTTTTCCAACTTTAGTACCAGTAAGAATCATTTGTTTAAAATACAGGCTCCTGGGCTCTACCCCAGAGATTTCTCATATTATCATATTTTCTCTAGCTTTCTCCATATTATCTCTAATTTCATGCTTCTCAATGTTTATATCCCATGATGTGTTTTAAAATGGGGTGTGTCTCTTTTGCTACTTCAAGAACTGCATGGCTGTGCAAATCTCCACTAACTTTTATTTTCTGTTATCTGAAAAATGAGGCTTTTTTGTCCTACCTGACAAATATAATTGCTATATTATTAAAATGCTGAGTATGTTTTTTCAGTCTAGGCATCTGTCTGTGTCCCATCAAAACCCATATGTTGAAATTGAATCCTCAGTGTGCTGGTACTAAGAGGTAGAACTTTTGGGAGTTAACTAGGCCATGAGGTTCTGCCCGACAAATGGCATTAAGGCCCTCATAAAAGAGGTTAGGGAGCTAGCTAGCCTTTTTACCATTTGAGGAGAAAGCAAAAAGGACCCTCACCAGATATCAAGTCTGCTGGTTCTTTGATCATGGATTTCCCAGCCTCCAGTACTGTAAGAAATAAATTTATCTTATTTATACTCTATGGTTTTACAGCATTCTGTTTTTTATGATCTATGATATTATGTTGTAACAGTCCAAGTGAACTAAGACAGAAATTGGTACCAAGAAGTGGGGAGATACTGTAACAAATATCTAAAAAATATGGAAGCAGCTTTGGAACTGAATAATAGATAAAAGTTGGAAGAGATTTTAATGTACATTACCAGGAAAATATTTGTACAGATGATTTTGCTGAGGGCTGAGGAGAGCTGTAGAAAAAGCGTCAATCTTCTTAGAGATTACCTGTGTGACTGTGATCAGAACAGTGTTAGAAATATGGACAGTACATGCCATTCTGATGAAATCACAGATGGAAATAAGGAAACTTTTATTGGAAGCTAGAGGAAAGTCCATCCTTGTTACAAAGTGACAAAGAACTCGGTTGAATTGTGTTCATGTCCTGGTGTTTTGTGGGGGATAGAACTTCTGAGTGATTAAATGGGGTATTTCAGAGAATAAATATCTAAGCAAAGTGCTGAGGGTGTGGCATGGTTTCTCGTCATTGATCACAGAAAAATTCAAGAAAATAAAAATGAATTAAAGGTGAAAGTTACAATCAAAAGGGAAGCCAACTTAAAGATCTGAAAAATCCTCAGCCCATCACTACCACCTTTTCACCTAAGAATTGTCCTATTTCTAAGAAGTATGTATGTAATGTGTACTTGTTTTTGATGTGGGTTTATTGGAGTTTGGGGTAGGAGGGATGGACAGATACATGGATATAAGCAGTATGCTTGTTGTGAAGATATGGGGAATACCAATGCTAATTGGGTCCTCACATCCCATGTGATTTATCTCACTTGTGGAATTCATCATCCTATAATTTTGGAAAACATTTTGGGTTGTCTTGTAATAAGGGTGTTCCTAATAAAAAAGTAGAATTCCATGAAACAGTCGTTTTACTATGCTTTCTGCTAATTTATGGGAATATTAATGATAGATACCAAGATACTGGGGGCAACCTGGACAGGAAAAGGATTGTAATGTGAATGGGTCAGGACCAACATGGCCAACATTCAACCACTGTGTATCAGAACACTTTGTACTGGCTAATATGTAGCTGCTGCCTTAATCCTTCCAATGTTCCTGTCTCTTGCTGTCCTGGATCCTCCCATTTGGCCTGCCAGGCCACCTGATTATCCAGGAACTAAAGGTCTGTCAGTCACCTGGCAGGGGGAATCCAGGTGGTGATTCTGTACCAGGGCAGTGGCTTTGGAATTGCTGGCTCGTAGAATTACAAGTTTGATGAATGGTTGCTTTTTTTTTAAGCTGCTGGCTTTTGGGCTGCTTTGGTATATAGCAATACCAAAGGGCTATGTGCTTTTACTCCCCAGAGTAGCCTCTTCAAGAGGGAAGCTTTTCCTATGCATATGTCCTAGAATTAGGAGTTCATCTCTCATGATTCTCACAGTAACTCTATGAAGCCATGATTGCTATACCCACTTTGCACATGGTGAAATGGAAGTTTAGCAAGATAAAATAACTTCTTCTAAGTTAAAAAAATCTAATCAGTGGAAGCTGAAGTTCAAAGATGGTCTGACTTCAAATCATAGAGATTAACAGTCATAGTAAAATATAATATACTTTAGTTTGCTCATGTCTTCAATTTTCAATTCCATTTCTGAGTTATATTTAAATTAGTACTTATTGACTTTTCCTTCTTTATTGAGATGGAAGTCTCTTCTTAAAAACAAAAGGAACAAGGCAAGTCTCAACAAAGATCCCACTTCAGAGAGAAAAATTCTGTTATCAACAAGTGTGGCATTTAATGCTGCATAGGACAGCAGATTTTATGTATGACTGTAAGGGCTTGATTTTGCTGCATTTTAGCTAAATTCATCATTAGGTGCCTGCAGAGAGAGAATAAATGCTAAGTCCCAATATTCCTTTTTATTGCTAAAGTACCCTATGTGATGACTTCAACAAGTAGAATCTAGGGAAAAAAATTGAGTTGCTTTGCAGTAAGGTTATTCCTAATTTTAAAAAGTAGAATTCCACAAAACAGTAGTTTTATCATGCTTTCTGCTAATTCGTGGGTATAGAATTCTGTGGCTCAAATATACAAGCTTAGGAAATGCTGCTCCCCTGAGTTGGCTGTCAATCACCACCATTATTTAGGAAAAATCTTAGTCTAGAACTCTATGAATAACATAATCCCAAACTATCTAATTTATATATTTAAAATTTCATTTTACTCTGAATATTGTCTTACAGCTATGTATGGAATTATTTCCTATGCTTCAGCTACCTTGTAAAGAACAGTAGGAAATGAAAATGGCTTTAAATACCAATAAAGTGAAAAGATTTTTTAAATCCTGTTGATCAGCTTTTCAGGGAATAGGTTATATTTAGTCAATTATAACAAGAAAATAATCTTAATTAATTGGAAGGGCTCAATGTAGGAGATGTTTTATTAACCACAATTAGAGCAAACATGAAGGGAGAAAAAGGAATTGAGTTTGTATATTACATGTGAGAAGAAAAAGAAAGAATTAGATTCGTATAAGAGTTTGGAAAAAAAAGAAGACTGCTGAAATATCTTCAAGGTTACAAAATTAATGAGGGAAGGGAATTGCTCAGTCTCAGATGATGAGAGCAAGAAGCCATGGCCGGAAGCTATGGGAGGAAAAGCTCAGACTAGCTGTTAGGAAACACAGTGAGTTAGAAAGAACATTTAATGGTGAAGAATATACACAGAACAGTGACTGTGAAGCAACACCAGCAGAGATATTACATAATCAGTGAGGAAAGATTATGTAAAACAGACTTGGCATTAGCTGGTCATCTTGTATAACAAGGGGCTTCTGTTCAGCTTTTGCTGTAGTGAGTTTTCAATTCCTTTTGTGTCTTTTGATTCTTAAGGACATATAACTTCCTACTAAGCTCAGCTTTCTGTGCATGATCTCATTTAATTAGAACAATTTGCAAGTTAGATCTTCCTATAATCCTGTTTCCTAGATGAAGCAAATGAGGGCGAGAGATAGAGATATTAAGCATTCCACCCAGCTCACACATACAATAAAGGCAGAGGCAGGATTCATTTGGGATTCTCTACCTCTTGATGTTTACGTGACTGGCTTCTCTTTTTGTATTACTATACTTCAGGTTCTGGGGTATATGTGCAGATGATGCAGGTTTGTTACATAGGAATATACGTGGTTTTCTGCATCCATCCCCTGGCCCTGTCATCTACTTTAGGTATTTCTCCTGTTATCTCTGACTGATTTCTTTTTATCATTTAGGTCTTAAATTAAAAGCATTTTCCTTGGAGATGCTTTCCCTGATGGTCCAATCTCAAGTACCCACCTACTGTCCCACACCTCTCTCTGACAACATCATAAGGAATTTTTAAACATTATTATTAGTAAGGTGAAATGTGCATAACATAAAATTAATTATTATAAAGTGGACAGTTTAGTGGCATTTGTAATGTTGTGCAATCACCACCTCTATCTAGTTCCAAAATATTTCATCACCAAAAAGGATACATCATAACCATTAAGCAGTTGCTCCTCATTTTGCCTACCCCAGGCCCTGGCAACCATCAATATGTATTCTGTCTCTATGGGTGGATATTTTCTGAATATTTCCTTATTTTTTTAAATTTATATTTTAATTCTTTTCTTGAGATGGAGTCTCGCTCTGTCACCAGGCTGGAGTGCAGTGGCGTGATCTCAGCTCACTGCAACCTCCGCCTCCCAAAGCATTTCTCCTGCCTCAGTCTCCCGAGTAGCTGGGACTACAGGCATATACCACCAAGCCAAGCTAATTTTTGTATTTTTAGTAGAGACGAGGTTTCACCTTGTTGGCCAGGATGGTCTTGATCTCCTGACTTCATGATCCACCCACCACGGCCTCCCAAAGTGCTGGGATTACAGGCATGAGCCTCGTCCACACCTGACCCTGAATATTTCATATAAATTGATTCATACAATATATGTGACCTGTGTTTGTCCTACTTCATTTAACTTGTTTTTTTTCAAGTTTTATTTACATCATAGCATCTATCAGTACTTCATTTATTTTTATAATTTAATATTATTCCATCATTGTGTATATATACACAATGTAATGTGTGTAGTACATATACTATATATGTATATATACACACACACACTATAATTTATCTGTTCATCTGTTTATGATTATTTGTGCCGTTTTAAAATTATTTTTAAAGAGTAATTTATCTGAAATTATCACATTCATTTCCAAATTATCATATTCATTTATACTTATTTATCATTATATCTACCACTGGAATGCAAATTCTACAGGTCAGGGACTTGATGGTCTACTTCTCTGTCTTTACTAGAGCACTGAAAGTGCTTAGTAAATCATTAGTGAATGAATAATGGCCACAATTACTTATATTCCATTGGAGTTGGCGATTTCTCATTTATAGCCTTTTCATTTTCTTGCTACTGCCAGCTCAACGAAAAGTCTCTTAGTAAGGCCTTAAACTTCACCGTCAGAAGCTGGACCACACCTAGAATTTCTAGACAGCTTATAATACGTCCCAAACCTTTCTGATAATAAAATTCATCTTGAGTGAATGTTAAAATACTATCCTCCCTGAATATCGATTCAGTAGGTTTTTAGTGGGAGCCTCTATGTTAAAATGCTCATGATTCTGGACTACTCGAGGATATACTTATTATCATGGACACTGGGAACCTTAGCTTGGAGCAGCAGCCATGACTTGCATGAATTACCTGAAGAGCTTTTTAAAAACATAAAACAGATGTTACCAATGGTAAGGGTAGAGGGAGAAATGGGGAGATGTAGCTCAAATAACACAAAATAACATATGTAGAATGAAGATACCTAAGGATCTAATGTACAACATAACATTAATGTACAATATAGTTAATATATTGTATTCAGGATTTTTGCTAAATGAGTACATTACAACAGCTAATGCCACAGACAGAAAAACTGGTAACCGTGAGATGAGGAATACATTAATTTGTTTTATTATAATAACTATATATATATATATATATATATATATCTTATCCTGTTGTATACTTTAAATATATACAATAAAATTTTTTTACAAAGTTTAAAAAAATAAAAATATCAATACCTTGATCCTACTCTTGAACATTTTGCTTTAATCTGGGGGTTAAGAATGAACATTAAGATTAAAAAAATTTTCCATGCTGATTCTAATGGACAACAAAGGTCAAACACCATTGGCTTAGAGGACTGATTCTCATATAATTTGTGGGGAATTTTTCAGTCTCGGTGGTCAGGTTTCATCCTAGAGGAGTTCAAATAGCATCTGGAGGGTAACATAAGTTGCTCTGTAAAAATGTTTAAGTTTGTATTTAAAAATAATTGTAGATTACAGTAAAGTTGCACAAATGGCATTAAGAGTCATCATATAAACCTCACCCAGATTCCTCTAAAATTGTCTTACCTAAGCATAGTGCAATTATCAAAATTAGGACATGTGACAGAATATTTTAACTAATCTACAAGGCTTATTTAAATATTACCAGTTTTCCTAGTAAACGTGCATTTTCTAGTTCAGGGTCCAATCCAGTATCCTGCATTAGATCATGAAAATGAAAGTGAAATTCATATAACATAAAAGGAATCCTTTTACCCTTGACAAATTCCTTGCAGAAAAAATCAATAACCATTTTGAGAAGTGCTGGCTGTTTTGTAAATGTCCTTCAAATACATCTGTCTGATGTCTTCCCATGATTAACCTGGGTTATGCACTTTTGAGAAGGATACTGCAGAGGTCATGTAGTGGTCCCACTCTGTACATCACATCCAGGACACATGAGGTTGATATGCCTTATTAGAAGCATCCATCTATTTTCAAATTCTCCAGGTGACTCTAATGTCAAGTATGAGAATCACAAGCATAGAGGACATTATGATGAGGGTCTCCAGCAACCATGGTAAATTCAGTCCTGGGACTTGAATGTTACAGAGAGGATAATAAGAGAAAAAACATTCCAGGATAATGAAAACTAATGATAGAAACAGAAATGACTGGCATTTAGGTTTAAAAATTTTAATTAAATGTTTATGAATTTTGCTAGGTTTTTGGAAACAAAGATAAATGGGATATTCACTTGGTGATCAGGGAGCCTAAGGTAATGGACAAGAAAGTATTTTTAGCATAAATTATCAAGTGCCAATGCAGAGGCACTATGAAGGCTTCCTGAAAGTGATGCTACTTGAGCTGAATCTTAAAGAGAAACTGCATGGATAGAAAACTGGAGGCAAGAAGTGAAGTTTATGGTAGGAGTGGTGGAGGTGGATGTATAGATTATATACATTTTTCTCTTAGTATTATATAATGTTTTGGTGATTTAAAAAAAATCTAATTCTGGAATATAAATTATATGAGAATAAAAATGCAGCTGGACATGGTGGCTCAAACCTGTAATCTCAGCATTTTGGGAGGCTGAGGAAGGAGGATAGCTTGAGTTCAGGAGTTCAAGACCAGCCTGGGCAGCATGGCAAAACTCAGTCTCTACAAAACATACAATAATTAGCCAGGTATGGTGGCACACACCTGTAGTCCCAGCTACTGGGGAGGCTGAGGTGGGAGGATCGTTTGAGCCAGGGAAGTTGACGCTGCAGTGAGCTGAGATTGCACCACTTCATTCCAGTTTGCATGACAGAACAAAACCCTTACACAAAAATAAAAATAAAAATAAAAAGTAAAAAAAAAAAGAAATAAAATTGCATGAAAAGTTTACTTTGAGTTTTGATTTTTAAAGTGCAAGCCTTTAGGCTTATTTTTCTCCACAATATGAATATATTTCTAATTATGCCTACATTTTTTTCTCTCTTTGGTTTAGATAAATTTTCTTTCCTAAGATTCTGGTAAATAATTATAAAATTCTACAGCACACCCAGAACTCTGATTGGTATTGAGGGGAATAAAAGAGAAGGAGAATAAAACAGTCTTTGTTATCCAGGATGGTATTATTTATTTGGGGAAACAAGTTGCAATCATCAACCACTATGACCACTTTAGGGCTGACAGAAACCATGTGGATTTATGTCAACTGAGAACCACAGAAATATTCATACCAATGAACTTAACTGCATTTCAAGTGAATTTCATATATGAAAATCTAAGGATAAACATAGTCTTCAGCCACCTCCGTCCATCAGAAAAGCTATCTATTTTATCTTTTGCAAATGCAGGAGTTACTGAATCCTCTCTCAGGAAGACGCAGAGGACAAATGAAATCATCATGCACTTTTGCTTTGTGGCTTTCCAACAATAGATCTCGCCAATTAAGAACTAAATTTACAAAATTATATCTACCAGAGGCTGTACTGTTTAATGTCTCTAAAGTCTCTATGGATCTAAGAGGCTGGAATATGTTGGATACAAATTTGGTTTTTAAATGTTATAATAGTTTAGGCCTGAGAGCCACATATTTCTGCCTAAGAATAGAAAGCATAGCTAGCTGCCCACACAGAATATTCATATAGAGGTGGGGGACAAGAAGAAAATTTATTCACTTGATACATAGAAATGGGACTACTTAGAATAGACTCATAATAGAAAGCATCATCCGGTTTCTCATCTCAGCTGTAAGTCTTCCAACAACATGAATTTCTGCCATGTACTTGATCTATAGGCAAGCACAAAGGGTAATGGCAGCTTTTACCAGAGGTAAAACTTCAGTATCTCAAACTATGGATAAATCCTCTCCATTCTCTTTATACAAGTATTCCCCTAGTTTGAATGACTACCCAATCTGCTCTAGTACAAATGGTTATTTATTGAACCCTGCCCTTACTTTATTTTTACTTTTACTTTTTGAGACCAGGTCTCTCTCTGTCACCCAGGTTGGAGTGCTGTGGTGCAAACATAGCTCACTGCAGCCAGGACCTCCTAGACTCAAGCAATCCTCCTGCCTCATCCCCATGTAGCTGGGGCCACAGTGCGTGCGACCATGGCCGCCTAATTTTGTTTCTTTATTTGTAGAGAGAGGATCTCACTTTGTTGCCTAGGCTGGTCTCAAACTCATGGGCACAATTGATCCTCCTGCCTCAGCCTCCCCAAGTGCTGGGATTTCAGGTGGGAGCCACTGTGCCCAGACATATCCACTCCTTTTAAGTCAAATCTTCTTAAAAATTTAGTTAGCATAAAAACAAAGAAACATCCCCAGAAAGTCCCTTTCACTCTCTCTCCTCTTTCTCTAAGATACTAAACTTAGACTTGGCTTCAGCATTTGAAACTGAATTGTTATCACAATCAAAAGCCAGTATTCAAATAGCTAATGAGCTACTTTAGTTTAGCCTATATAAGCAAAAAAGTGAAACGTATACTAAAGCAAATAGCTAATTAAAGTTTATTTATATTTGTACTTATATCTTAAGTGAACAGAACTTTCAAGTGGATTTTCTGTGGCCCTTTTTAAAATTATTGTTTCAACAAAATTTTGCTCATTTCAACAAGAAATATTCCCTAATCCCAGCAATTATGGAACCCTATATGGCTGGTTGTTGGTTGAACACTATGTCTAATTGACTATTTTCTAAAATAAATGTAGTGTTCTGGAATGAGTGAATTTTCCAGATAATTTATGTACTTATTTTAAAATTTAAATTCTCTTGATGTTAAACTATTTGAAGTGTATTACTCCAATTAAACACCTAAGTAAACAAAGTTGAAACAGAATGAAAGCAATGAAGAAGGAAAGATTTACTTTGGGACTGGGAGAAGGTTTCAGAGGAGAGGTAGCATTTGAATTCAGTTTTAGAATAGTAATAAGCTCTCAGGTCTAGTTAGCTGAAGGATAGCAGAAAGGGCCATTCTAGAATAAACAGTTGAGTACCTAAACACTGTAACAGTTCTTTTCTGCATTGCTTGGTCATCACTTAGTTTGGACTGTTAATTGTTTTAAACAGGGTATATTAGTCCATTTTCACATTCCTATCAAGACATACCCATTTCTGGGTAATTTATCAAGAAAAGAGGTTTAGTTTACTCACAGTTTCACATGGCAGGGGAGGCCTAGTGAAACTTAGAATCATGGATTCGTGGTGGAAGAGAAAGAGGCACATCTTACATGGCAGCAGGTGAGAGAGAGAAAATGAGTAAGAGTACAGAAAACCACTTTATACAACCATAAGATCTCATGAGAACTCATTCACTATCATGAGAACAGCATGGGAAAAAAAGCCCCCACAATCCAATCACCTCCTACTTGGTCCCTCCCTCAACATGTGGGGATTATGGCTATTACAATTCAAGATGATATATGGGTGGGGACACAGAGCCAAACCACATCACAGGGGATCTGTTTGTAGCACGGGTGAAATCTAAATGAGTGAGGCTTCTGGAAGTCTTACCCCTTCCACCATGATTCTACATTTCATGGGGCTTGCCCTACTATGTGAAACTGAGTCAATTGGATAGAATGCTATTATGTGAACATACTATAATTTTTGCCCTTGCTCTTCTTTATCTACTGTACACTTAGTGTTTTGAGAGCAGTGAATATAACATTTTTCTCCATTGAAATCCTCAGAGAGAGCACTTTGGGACTATCTGCTGGTGAACATCTGGTGAATCCATTACCAGTAGGAACCAAAATTAACACCACAGGGTGTCTGAATTCTACTTCTTAGTGGCAACATGACTTTGGGTAGATATTTAAGCTCTTTAAGCCACAGTTTTTTCATATGTGATATAGGAATTATAACAGTATCTACCTCACAGGATTGCTGTAAGTATTAAATTAGATATCCAGGAAATGTTTATTAACACAATGCCAGGCAAACACTAACAGCTGAGCAATATCAGTTATTTTTATTCAAGAAGACTTCCGCTAAACAATGCTTGTCTCCAAAGCAGGTGATAAAATAGATTGTGTTCTCCAAAAATCGTATGTTGATACCTAAGCCAAAAAGTGCTGGTATTTGAAGGTAACACAACTGGGAAGTGATTAGGTCCTGAGAGCAGAGCCATCAGGGATGGAATTAGCATCCTTATAAAGGGACCCTAGAGAGCTTCCTCATCCCTTGCATATGTGAAGACATTGTGAAAACAGTCATCTATGAATCAAGAAGCAGCCCTCACCAGACATCAAATCTGCAGGAACCTTGATCTTGAACTCTCCAGCCTCTAAACTGTGAAAAATATATTTCTGTTGTTTATAAGCCACCCAGTCTATAGTATTCTGTTATAGAATTCTGAATAGACTGAGACAGTGATCATTTTAAAAACAGATATAATAGGAAATTAGTAAGAAAAAAACCTTTGTTTTTTTTTTAGAAAACAAAGAATAAAACTAGAAAACAAAGAAATAAAACTTCAGAGCTTTAAAAATTAGAAGTTTCCAAATTGTGTTCATACATATTTGCTATTATTCAATATTTATTCACAAATTCAACAGATGTTTATTGAGTATTTCCTATATGCCTACTCTCAAGTAAAGTGCTGGGGAGACAGTGATAAAAAAAAGTAACCATAACTCCTGCCTTCCTGGAGTTTATGGTCTATATAAAGATGTAAGTAACTGCAAATAAATGTTTGATATGTTTGTGATGGGAAAATATGGTGGGGGAGATGGGTCTGGGGCTTTGCAGTAGGATTTGTGACATGAGAATTTCCTTTGCTTCAAGAAGCACTGCTTCTGTTTGGGCTGTTTAAATTTTCTGGAGGAAACAGCCATAGCTTAGATTTATTTCACTAGTTTTTTTTTTTTTTTTTTTTTCCCCAGTGATCATGACTTTGAGGCAGGTATAATCTTTGCAGGCAACAGAATTTCTGCTTTATGCTACTTTAATATATTCATGGATGTGTGGAGGTTATTTTTGTGTTGTGATCAATTTCAGTGAGAGGGAAGGATTCTGGGACTGGATGTTTAGACAAGCAGTTCTTTTTCTGCAGCTCGTTTTAGGCTGCCAGAAATGGTACATTTTATAATATTCACAGACTGTATTACCTCTGAATTCCCAAATATTTTGGGAATTCTAAAAATCAAATCCAAATTTTTTCATGTTAATAGAAAATGACAAAGCAATAGTCAATACACATCCCACTAATATGCTGAATAGTCCTTTATACATAGCCATTTCCTGCAAACGACTTCACTGAGGCGCTAGACATACAGTATGCTAAAAAGTTAAAGTTAAAGATACTTTAGCTGCTTATAATATATTGTTGAGCAAGAGAGTGTAAACTACTCTTTAATTCACCCTTACCTATTAGTTTGTGGAGGAAATAATATTTGTTCATGTTCCTTATTGAGCTTTTTATATATTATAACATTTTTATAGTTGTTTCCTCTGTAGCCTTATAATTTTCTTCTCTCTTTATTATAGTGATGAGATATTAGAAAATGTTTGACTATAAAGCAAGAAGGAGGCAAGGGTGAAGTTAAAATAGAAAGTTTCTGGCCTGCTCCTCTTTGTGTCTACTTGCATGACCAGAGGGACATTTTGGCTTGCTGGGAGGAGCACTGGACCAGGGGTCAGGAAAGATGTTCAGTGGTTGTTTAACCTAGAGTAAATCCCATGGATCTGAGCATAGGTTTGCTTAAGGCATAATGAGTGAGTCAAATGAGATGCTGAGATTCACTCTAGGTATAAAAATGAAAGATTCATAGCATTTTCTACTCATTACAATGACTATTATTTAAAAAAATGCAACGAACAGAAAATAAGAAATATTGACAAAGATATGAAAAACTGGACTCTTGTGCATTGGTTGTGGGAATGTAAAATGGTGCAGCCACTATGAAAAACAATATCTTGGATCCTCAAAAAATTAAAAGTAGAATTTCCATAGGATCCAAATGAAAGCAGAGACACAGATATTCATATGCCCATGTTTATAGCAGTATTAGTCATAATAGCCACTTTTGGAACTATAGTGTCCATTGATGAATGAATGGAGTAAGCAAAATGTGACACAGAATGGAATAATATTCATTCTTTTTTTTCAGATGTAGTCTTGCTCTATCATCCATGCTGGAGTGCAGTGGTGCTGTCTCAGCTCACTGCAACCTCCGCTTTCCGGGTTCTCCTGCCTCAACCTCCTGAGTAGCTGGGACTCCTGCCTCAGCCTCCTGAGTAGCTGGGACTACAGGCATGTGCCACCATGTCTGGCTAATTTTTTTGTATTTTTAGTAGAGATTGGGGTTTCACCGTGTTAGGCAGGATGGTCTTGATCTCCTGACCTCGTGATCTGCTCGCCTTGGCCTCCCAAAGTGCTGGGATTATAGGCATCAGCCACCATGTCAGGCCTCATTCTTAAAAAGAAGGGAAATTCTGGCCAGGCATGGTGGCTCACACTTGTAATCCTAGCACTTTGGGAGGCCGAGGTGGGCAGATCACCAGAGGTCAGGAGTTTGAAACCAGCCTGGCCAACGTGGTGAAACCCTGACTCCACTAAATATACAAACACTAGCTGGGCATGGTAGTGTGCACCTGTTATCCCAGCTGCCCAGGAGGCTGGTCAGGAGAACTGCTTGAACCTGGGAGGCAGAGGTTGCAGTGAGCTGAGATCACACTAGTGCACTCCAGCCTGGGCAACAGAGTAAAACTGTCTCAAAAAAACAAAAAAACAAACAAACAAAACAGGAAATTCTAACTCATTGTACAACATAGATCAACCCTGAAGATACTATACTAAGTCTATAAGCCAGTTACAAATGAACAAATACTAGATGAGTCCACTTATGTGAGGTACCTAGAATAGTGAAATTCAAGGACAGAAAATAGAATGGTGGTTGCCAGGGTCTGGAGGGAGGGGAAATGGAGAATTTAATGGGCACAAAGTTTCAATTTTGCAAGATGAAAATGTTCTGGAGATAAATAGTGATGAGGTGTACTTCATGCCACTGAGCTGTTCTTTTAAAAATGGTTACAATGGTAAATTTCACGTTATTTATGTGAAAGGAAAATAAAAAACTTGGGACTCCAATTCACTATGCCAAAATGAAAAAATCAGGCTGAAAGCTGAGTCATGAAAGCAGCTCCCTTTCCTTTTGTTCCTAAGCAGATAGCTACAGATGAAAGGTTAACTAACTGCATAGGCAGCTTCTCTATGTTCACCCTACCTTATGTAGAGTGCTGATTTACTGACCATGAGGGGAATGCATCATTGACTGCTCCCCTATCTGCTACTTTTCTCTTGCAAGATTTTGATTCCCTAATCAAATGTGACCATACCCTCCCTAATTCCTCTCTAGCTCGCTTTTCCCCTTTCAATACTCAAGGTCTCAAAATTATCTTTGGAGAAAGGAACATACCTCTCTTCCAGGCATGTCCTTAACCTTGGCAAAATAAACTTTTAAACTGATTGAGACCTATCTCAGATACATGTCGGTTTACATGTATGTTTACCACAATTTTAAATACAAAGGATCCCTTTTACAAGTGTACCCAACAAATAAATCCATTGTGTTAGATCCTGGGAATGCAATGATATGTCTCCCCAAAGTGAGCACAGTTTAGTAGAGACAACAGCTAAGGGACATTCACGATGAAAGCAAAGCACATCCCCATGTGGAATTATATGGCGGAGGTATCTAACAGCAACTACAGTGGGTAAAGCATGAAATGACTTAGCTACACTCTGGGGTGACTGTCATGTAGCCTGGTGAAAACAAGACAGCCTCTTGGGTAGAATGAGATCCTACAGAATGGCACATGAGAGTCAACATTTATTTTCTTGAAATGTAATGTGTGAAGTGTTTAACATTTTTATTCCAAATGAATAACGAATTATACCAGCATCATTCAATATATATATATTTTTTGAGACAGAGTCTTGCTCTGTCACCCAGGTTGGAGTACAGTGGTGCAATCTCCACTCACCGCAAACTCCACCTCCCAGGTTCAAGCCATTCTCTTGCCTCAGCCTCTGGAGTAGCTGGGACTACATGTGTGTACCACCACAGTGGCTCATTTTTTATTTTTAGTAGAGACAGGTTTCACCATCCTCACCAAGCTAGTCTCAAACTCCTGGGCTTAAGTGATCCACTCGCCTCAGCTTCCTAAAGTTCTGAGATTATGTGAGCCTATTTTCCTTCTTTCACCTTTTGATCTGTGGTGCTACCTTTCAGAATTAACTTTGTTATATAAATTAAAGTCAGTTTTAAGGCAACTCTGTTCTACTTTTCTAATCAGATATACCTTAAAGAACACATTTCATGAAGGTCTAATGCTTAGTTATTTCATCTGTGTACCACTGTTTTAATTATTATAGGTTTATGGTATGCTTCAGCGTCTGGAAGAGCAAAATTATTTTCATTCCTTCCTTCTTTATAATATCCACACAGGCTTCGCTTGTGTTCTTTCTAGTTTTTCTTTTATTTTTGCTACCCAGTATAAAATGGACTTCTAAATTACCTTTTGTAACTAACTTGTCAATAGTTACTGATTTTTGTATATTTGTGTTGTGTTGGCTACTTTATTGAAGTCTTTAGATCAAATAACTTCCCAACTGAGTGTCTTGTTTTGAGACAATCAATCCCATTATCTAAAATAATCATTTCATTTTGTCTCCCTTTGGAACCTTTGTTTCAAACTTCTGTTTTGTATTATATTGCAATGTCTAGAAGAGTAGCTTTCAACCAGTGGTGACTTTGCTCCCAGGGTACATGTGGCAATTCTTGGGGACATTTTTGGTTGCCATAACTAGGAGTAGTGCTGTTGGCATCTAGTGGGAAAAGGCCAGGGATACTGTTAAACAGCCTGCAGTGCACAGGACAGCTTTCACAGCAAAGAATTCTATGGCCCAAAATGACATTAGTGCCAAGGCTGTAAAAGTCTAATGTCAGACTTTCAGAAGATGTTAAATAACAGTGGTAAAAGATGGGAAATATTGTTTCAGGATAATTACTTTTGCAGTAATAAACTCTAATAAGCTAATCCAAATCTAGATGGTGAAATTTCAGTCTATGTAAGTGTGCTGGTCATTGTGAAGGTTCTTATAATAGGATAGTCACAAAAAATCAAATAAATAATAAGGAGATACTTTGGAGCTAATTGAGAATATTGGCTTGTTCCAGACTTTACAAATTGTTCCAACATAACCAGATAATCTTTCATACAAACTTTCAGGGAATATCTATCTCCTTTGATAACAAGATTCAGCATTACATTATTTTTTCCATTATTTTTATTTGCAGGGGAAAACAGAATACGTTTTTGTAGTTCTATGTCAGTCAAAAAGAATGAAACACCACAAGAAGAGAATTGCTCTTTTCCTGAACACAGCTCTTTTCACTGATGTTATAGACTTACTTGCTTTCAAATAGACAATGAATCAGATATAGTGTAAAGAACATTTCCATGATGAGATGTAACCTTTTAGCTTCTAAAGCAAGATAAAGTGAAAACACTGAAATATGTTTCTGCATGCTTCACCTTTTAATGTGATCAGATTTTCTAACAAAAATGCTCATCCAGGCAAAGAAAAGCTGGATGTTTCACATCTCGTTGATTGCTAAGGAACTAACTTCCTTATTACCTGTGTGTTGCACATCTGCCTCCCTTTGGATTTATGCTTTGACAAGAATACCACCTTATAAATGAAAAAAAAAAAGGAAAGAAAATAAAAAGCTTATGCTTTCTACAATTAAGAGACAGGACAAGAGTGGGCATATAAACATTCAGAATGTTAATTTATTCAACATTACTCAGGCCAGAGCTTTGGGGAAAAAATAAAATTCTATATAAGACTTATAGGAGCTGACCAGTGTGCTCTTTATTGTACATATGTCGATGCGGTTTTATCCCTGATCTTTTATGCACAATGACCTAAAGAGTTAGAAGCTTGAAAACCACATTTTTCAAATTCTACTAATAGTAACGGTTCTGTTTAAATTCCATCAAAGAGAGGTATTCATAAAATATTTGGAAAGGAGATGATATCTAGAAATAATTCCTTTCCTCCATTCATGGCATGGTAGACTTAGAGGTGGATGGCACTGGGAAGTTTTCAAAGGCTTCCTGTTTAAGTTTCTACAAATTATTCCTTTAGTGCTGCAGGCAGCTGAAAGCCTGGCTCCAGCTTCCTGCCATATTGACACTTCTAGGTTTATCTAAAATCAGCAATAGTTCTCTCTGAACTTGACTCTCAGCCCTTTCCACAGCTTTATAGGCATATACTTCCCTCTATTAAGTTCGTTCTTGCTCAAGTACCTAGAGAAGTTTTGGTTTTCCTAAGCAAATCTTAGCCGATACACAGTATGAGCTCATCAATGAATGTTCATCCAGAGAAATTCACCTTAGTTGTACTGAAGAAATCAATTCCCCTCTCTAAGGAAGGCAGTAGCTTTTCATAAAATTTTAAAGATATCAGTTGTGGTTAAGAATTACATAATTTCTACAGGTTTTTTTTAAAAAAATCTTTTGTTTGATGTGGATATAATGTTTAGAATCATTAACCTCTAACCCCCACAAAAATGAAATAAATATGGAAGAAAAACAAAAATGAGTAGACTGCATCTCAGGTGGGGAATTTAAAAAAGATGCAAAAACAATGAAATGAACACACATAAATCAAACATTAAATTAATTCAAAGCATGGTACTTAATCAATAAAACATTCATGGAATTCTATGAATGACAACTGCAGTGATCATTAAAAAGTCTCTTTCTCCTTCCTCAATTCTGCTCTGTAGAATCCTCCAGGCCAGGCGCGGTGGCTCATGCCTAAAATCCCAGCAATTTGGGAGGCCAAGGTGGGTGGATCACGAGGTCAAGAGATCAAGACCATCCTGGTCAACGAGGTGAAACCCCGTCTCTACTAAAAAAATACAAAAATTAGCTGGGCATGGTGGTGCGCGCCTGTAGTCCCAGCTACTTGGGAGGCTGAGGCAGGAGAACTACTTGAACCCAGAAAGCAGAGGTTGCGGTGAGCCAAGATCGTGCCATTGCACTCCAGTCTGGGTAACAACAGCGAAACTCCGTCTCAAAAAAAAAAAAAAAAAAAGAACCCTCCAACATCCAAATTCAATGCAAACTACAGTAGGTGCAGCCCCCTTTATTGCAGAAAACTCACAGAAATAGGAGCTCAGATTTGTGTCTTAAGTCAAATGCTTATGGACTTACCACCTAAATTTGAAATCAGTTATGGGCAGTTTTATCCCATATAAAACTAATATAGCATACCCTCAACTCTTTGAGGGGAATCATTGACATAAACCATCTATGTATGAAAAACAGCACAAACTAGAGAATGGTGAAGGTTTGCTAAAAAATTAAAGTAAGACACTTCTGAGATACCAGAACTAAGTGACACATAATTATATTATTTTTTTTTCTTCTCATGGCCCTAGGCATCAAGCTAAATAATGAGAAATTTAGTTGCTTGCAGTGATATTACTTTGTGGTTATTGCTAACAGCATGATATATTTGAAACATTTAAATGGAATCTATTTTTATGCAGTAACGCTACCACATTTTACTGAAGGAAATGGAAATTTAAAAAGAAAAAAAAAAGTGTCTAACCCACACTGGAAATTTACTAAGACAAGATAAATTTATGATTGTATATATGTGAATATTTTCATATATATAATTTTCTTAACAAATTGGGAAGTAAAACAGAAGTCTTAAGAACTTTTTAAGTTCTTAATAAGAATTTCAAGCTTAAGAAGCTCTGCCTCCAAATTTTCCTAGAGTTTCCCTTTGAAGATGAACAAAAACCTATCTAGGTGTAGAGGGGAATGTTTTCCCCAGTCAGGCGCACCAGCAGTTTAATAAACACTAGTTTTAGGCTACTTGCTGTTTTGTTTTGCTTTCTTGTAAATTTGTTTCATTTTAGGATTTTGATATTCACAGTAATCTCCAAGTATAAACTTCACTGCTGAACAGTTTGCCTACATCTAAAAAATTATCTCTAAAGGGCTTGGGAAAATAATCTGCCTACCTATTAAAACTGTGAAATAATTGTACCCTCTTTGTAAAATAAAGGGTCACTTTATCCACTGAAGGCATTGACATGGAGCACAGCTTTTCTACAGAAGTTCTTTTCTACTCAAGTTCTTACTCCATAGGTTACTAACTGTGCTCTCAAGGCAAGCTACTTAACATGTCTGAACCTTAATTTTGTCCATTTGCTAAATGAAGATAAAAAACACATAAGTTAGATACTTGACATAAAACAAAATGATACAGGTAATCAAGGACCAAATATGATAAACACTGGGCCTGGATAAAATGTTGGTGTCTATCTCTACTTCATTTTATGTGTTTCTTCTCTAGTTGTAGGGCTAATGGCCCCACAGGGTTGTGGGGTGTCCCTTATGCTGTGCTAAGACACAGGATACAAGAAATAAAGAGACAGGACACAGAAGTACAAGGGAAACTCAGCTGGGCCCAAGGGGGCCACACCACCTATAAGTAGAGACAGGCAAGGCCATAAATGTCCAGAAGCATCTGTATTTATTGGGTATAGGTTAGGGGGCAGGATAGTGAATGAAGTCAGTTTTTTTTTTCTTTTTTATTGCATTTTAGGTTTGGGTGTACATGTGCAGAACATGCAAAATAGTTGCATAGGTATACACATGGCAGTGTGTTTTGCTGCCTTCCTCCCCTTCACCCACATTTGGCATTTCTCCCCAGGCTATCCCTCCCCAGCTCCCCCCACCACTGTCCCTCCCCATTCCCCTCAGTAGACCCCGATGTGTAGTACTCCCTTCCCTGTGTCCATGTGTTCTCATTTTTCCTCACTCGCCTGTGAGTGAGAACTTGATACTGTCCTTTGATGAGTATTTTTTAATTATGAGAAAGTATAACATATCTATTATTTTCTTTTGTTGTTTATGCTATTGATAT
>CAUYOR010081567.1:0-14258 GCA_963573925.1 Callimico goeldii
CAAATGACACGAACTCATCATTTCTGATTGCTGCATAATATTCCATGGTGTATATGTGCCACATTTTCCCAATCCAGTCTATCATCAATGGGCATTTGGGTTGGTTCCAGGTCTTTGCTATTGTAAACAGTGCTGCAATGAACGTTCGTGTGCATGTGTCCTTATAGTAGAATGATTTTTCTGTGTATCTTCCAGATGCTAGACCCATATCAGATATATGATTTGCAAGTGTTTTCTCCTGTCATGTGGGTTGTCTTTTCATGTTCTTGATGATGTCCTTTGAAGTCGTAAGGTTTTACTTTTTCCCAGGTTGCATGGATGTGGGTTGTCTTTTCATGTTCTTGATGATGTCCTTTGAAGTCTAAGGTTTTACTTTTTCCCAGGTTGCATGGACTTTAGGTGGTACGCTCATATCTACGAAACCACTGCTAGGTTCAAGGTCACAGGAATTGCGCTTGCACTTGTATTTTCTTCTTTTTTTGAGTTGGAGTCTCGCTCTGTCGCCCAGACTGGAGTGCAGTGGTGTGATCTCGGCTCACTGAAACTTCCACCTTGTAGGTTCAAGTGATTCTTCTGCCTCTGCCTCCTAGGTAGCTGGGATTACAGGTGCCTGCCACCATGCCTGGCACTTTTTTTTTTTTGAGATGGAGTCTTGCTCTATTGCCCAGGCTGGAGTGCAATGGCACAATCTCGGCTCACTGCAACCTCCACCTCCCAGGTTTAAGTGATTCTCCTGCCGCAGCCCCCTGAGTAGTTGGGATTACCGGCATGTGCCACCACGCCTGGCTACTTTTGTATTTTTAGTAGAGACAGGCTTTCACCATGTTGGTCAGGTTTGTCTCAGACTCCTGACCTCATGATTTGTCCACATTGGCCTCCCAAGGTGCTGGGGTTACAGGTGTCAGCCACCACACTTGGCCCCGTGCTTTCTTCTAAAACTGTTATCGTTCTAGCTCTTACATTTAGGTTTTTAAAATCTATTTTGAGTTTAATTTCTGTATATGGCATAAGGTGGGGGTTGTGGCTATCCAGTGGTCCTGCATACCGCCATGAAATGATAAAATTACAGAAATGGAGAGCAGATCAGTGGTTTCCAGGTGCTCAGGAGGGGTCTGGGTCTGGTGGGACGGAGGGACCCGTGGGTATAGAGGGGCAGTGAGAGGTATTCTTGTGGCTGGAAATGCGTCATTGTCAGTGTTCTGGTTGCAGTATTGTACTATGGTTTTATCATGTGTTACCAATCGGGGCAAACCGAATAAAGGATAACACGGGGCTTCTCTATATTGTCGCTCTCTTTTTATTTTATTTTTTTTGAGGCTGGGTCTCACTCCATTGCCCTGGCTGGAAGGCAGTGGCTCGATCTTGGCTCACTGCAGCCTCCGCCCCTGGGGCTCAAGCGTTCCTCCTACCTTAGCCTCCTGAGCAGCTGAGATTACAGGCACCTGCCACCATGCCTGGCTAATTTTTGTATTTTTAGTAGAGTTGGGGTTTCTTCATGTTGGCCTGGCTGGTCTCAAACTCCTGACCTCAAGTGATCTGCCTGCCTTGGCCTCCCAAAGTGCTGGGATTTACAGTGTGATCACCGCTCCCCACCTCTCTGTATTATTTAATGTATGTGTATGTGAGTCTGTAATTATCTCGAAATGAGAAGTTTAATTGTAGAAGCAACACAATTCACTGTGAAAGGTTTTAAGGATACAGAGAACTACAAAGAAGAACATAAAACTACTCAGGTTCTGTCCCTGAGCAGACCTCTGTAATTACTGCCCAGGCAGGAAGGAAAGGACGCATTCCCGCGGAGGTGACCAAAGGGAGGACCTAAAGGTGACAAACAGGCTTGGATGGTGGCTCACATCTGTAATCTCAGCTTATTATGAGGCTGGGGAGGAATGCTTGAGGCCAGGAGTTCGAGACCAGACTGGGCAACATAGCAAGACCCTGTCTCTACAAAAATATAAAAATTAGCCACTCATAGTGGTGCATGCCTAGTAGACCCAACTACTTGGGAGGCTGAGGTGGGAGGATCTCTTGAGCCCAGGAGTTTAAGTCTACAATGAGCTACGATTACACCACTGCACTCCAGCCTGGGCAATACAGCAAGATCCTGTTTCTCTTTAAAAAGTGTCAAACAGGAACCAGACTCTGGGATGCTTGAACTGGGAGGTCCTGCTTAGCAACAGAAGGAAGAAAGAGGTAGGAGTCTCAGATGTACAGAAAAGACAGGGCTACAGTCAGTGGCCCAGGGCCTCATGGAGTATCTTGGGCATATTCGTATCTCTGCAGTGGATGGCCTCTCATCTTCCCTGGGGGAATGGAAGCTGTGTTCTCTTGGGGCACATCTTCAGTGGCCCTAGGGCAACATTAAGCATCATTTATTCAATCAGGAGATATTTATTGGGTGTCCATTATATGCCAGGTACCGGGGAGCCAGCATAAGAGGACATGCCCTGCCCCCAAGATGCCACTGGGCTGCTGGGGCACTGTAATTGAGGCGGGGGTCATTGCCATCGTAAGTGAGGCACACATGAACACAGGGATGGCCCAGGAGCTCTGTCAGAGCTAATGGTTAGCTCTGCTAACCATTCCCACTTGCAACGTGGGACCATCAGCCTCTCTCTGGGGTGTTCTCGCTGTGGGAGCCTCTGCAGGGACAACAGGCTGGATGTACAGCGGAGGTGATGCCCCAGGAGCAGCTATTGGCCGGCGATGGGTGGGAAGTGTGGATCAGCACTTCAGTCCCCTTGCCCTTCGATGGGGATGACTCTGGGCCATGTTCCCAATGGGACTGAGCCCCTACCACCCACAGGGGCCACTTTTTTGCTAACATCCTTCATGCTGGCTCTCCTTCCTCGTCTCACCTCCTCACCCCCTCACAGGGCTCCCTGAATCACCTCCCCCAAAATACACTTGCACTCAATCCTTGCCTCAGGCTCTGCTTTTGGGGTGAACTCAAGACAAGGTGAGCAGACCCCATCTCACCAGTCGTGGAGAAAGGGCCATCGGAGCAGAAACCTGAAGAGAGTTCCAGGTAGCCTAGCAATGAAAGATGAGGCCAGAGTGCCAGGGCACAGGCACAGTAGGTGTGATAGTCTGGAGGCGACGGGTGGAGGCATTCTGGCCACGTAAGCCACTCGGGGTGGCTGGGTTGTGGCATGGGCAGCCAAGAGCACTGGGGGATGAAGCAGATGGCAGAAAACCTCAGAGGCTTTGGGAGGCAGTCAGGGCATCACACTTGCATGGGCAAAGCCTGCACCACAGCCAGGTTCAGGGCACGTTGGAGAAGGCTGTGAAGCCTTGGGCTCCCTGGCCCTGTCAGTGGCTGGGGAGGACAGGTCAAGGGAGTGGCCACAGCAGCCCGTGACCACAGGCTGCATTTTGGAGAAACCATTCCAGCTGAAGTGTGTTGGACATAATAGAGTGGGGAGAGTGGACACAGGAGGCCGGCTTGGAGGCTGCAGCAGGAAACCTGGTGGGGGGCCATGGTGTCTGGCCCTCAGCGGTGGGGGCACTGGCTATGTTCCAGGTGCATGGGGGCATTTGGCTCCATTGTCTACATCTGTGCAGGTGTGCTCCTGGGGAGTGGTACCCGGGGCTGCACCGTGTGTTCTGATTAACCCAAGGATGAGGATGTCACTGCAGCCCACCCAGGACCACGGCTTCCACAGATGGACCCCAGGTGGCCCTCCACTTGCAGGCATCATCATGAAGCTTGGAATTAGGAATCACAAGAGGGCACTGCTGAGAGACCTTCGCTTAGAAGCCCCAGAAGGCCACGGCTGGAGGGGCTTCAGTTGCCCAGGTCAGTCAGCCCTTGGTTTGTGGGAGCTGGGGTCTTGTATAGCTGTGGAAGGTCAGTTTGCATCTAAGGGACCTGGAGAGGGGTCTTGTGGGAGTGGTGGGCAGCCTGCAGACAGCCAGGATGTTCCTCCTCCCCCAAAACCCTGTCTTGCACCTACTCTGCTTCCCACCTGGCTTCCTAGGACTCTGGGCTGACCTGGGACAGCCAGGCCATCATGGCAGGGGAAGGCATGAAATCTGCCCAGCCCAGTCCAGCCCAGGCCTTGATGGCTGCTCAGGCTGCTCCTGGCAATACCTGGCCCCACCTTCCGAGAGCTCTCTGGTGACTCATGTGCCAACACTTGAGGCCTAGGAGGGGCCATGGGGACACTGGTCCAATCACCTCATTCACAGATGGGGATGCTGAGGCTCAGAGAGGGCCATGCCCCGTTGCAAGCCACACAGAAGCTGGTGGCAGTTGCGAAACTTGGCCTTGGCTCTCCTGCAGTCCGTCCAGGCCACCTTTCCCTTGGCTGCCTCCTGGTTCAAGGTGCTGCCTCTGCCAGGTGTAGCCAGATGGGAGATTCTTTCCAAGCCTCCCCATTAGAAGAATTGCAAATGGATTGTGCTGCCTGAGCACTGTGGCAAAGATTTCCGAGCTCACTCAGGCCCTTGAGGAAGCAGCTCTGTGATCACTTAGTGATGTCTGGCCCAGGCCGGGCTGAGGCTCAGTGGTATGAGTGTCATGGAGCTTCTGTAGCTGTCCCAGGGACTCTTGCTGTGCTTGGTACACTATAGGTGCTATGTAAGTACTTGTTGATTTTGGACACCTGCTGTTTTCTCTGGTGGGCATTGCAGTGGGGGTCCTGGAAGCCCATCTGGGCACTTGGAAGCTTCCTGTTTTCACTTTCCTCATTTCCAAGAGAGACAGCGCTGTTTGAGGCCCTATTTTTATGTTAAAACAACAAACCTTTGGGCCAACCCAGGAGCAGTAGAAGGGGCGGCATTCCGGAGGAGGCCAGCGTGGCATTTCAGAGGTAGGGGATGTCTTCTCAGCACCACCCAGGCAAGTGTGTCCTTCCCAGCACACTCAGAGGGTGGGGGATTCCAGAAATCAGAGGACACCAGCTCCCTGGTCCCAGGTGGGGAGCAGGAGGTGGCGGGGAAAGGTGTCCTTGTGTGTCTTTGGCCACTCTACCCTGGCTGCCAGGGTTTGCCCCTCACATCACTGACAGCATGGGCTTTGGGAGGTGGGAGATCCTGGGCTCTAGGGTACTTGCAGGGCCACGCAGAGTCCTCTAGGAGGTGATTGTGAAGCCCAGCTCCTCAAGCACTTGAGCTTCAGGAGCCTCAGCCTCTGCCCTGCACACCTAGCTGACCTCTGCTGTCTGTCTGAGCAAGTACCCTCCCTGCCCCACTGCCTTTTCTCCTACCTTCTCTCCTTCCTTCCAGAAACCGTTCTGCATATAAAAACAGATATGTGAATCTGAAGTTTTTAAAAGGGGAAGATTGAAAAAAGAAATCTAACCACAATGCATTTTCCCTCTTCTCTGCTCACTGTTTCCTGTAAACTTGTAGTTGACCTAAAGGTTTGAGAGACTGGCCTGTCATATTTTCTGTAAGGTGGTAAAGACTGATCAGGAGGCCCCGGAAAGTTCGCCTGAGCCCAGCAGACCTTGCCCATGACCTTAGCATCGCTTTGTGATAATGGACTAGATTCACTGTTTCACTGGGACTACAGAATAGGACCCAAAAGCTTTAGAGCTGGGCACAGTGGCTCATACCTATCATTCCAGCTCTTAGGGAGGCAGAGAAGGGAGGATTACCTGAGCCCAGGAGTTTGAGAACTGCCTGGGGATATACGGAGACTGGTTCTCCACAAAAAAGTGTGTAAACTCCTGTGGTGTAATGAACCTTCAACAGGCTCCTCCCCTTAGATAAGGGAGTGTGTGTAAATTCCTGTGGTGTAAAGAACCTTCGGCAGGCTCCTCCCCTTAGATAAGGGAGTGTGTGTAAACTCCTGTGGTGTGAAGAACCTTCAGCAGGCTCCTCCCCTTAGATAAGGGAGTGTGTGTAAATTCCTGTGGTGTAAAGAACCTTCGGCAGGCTCCTCCACTTAGATAAGGGAGTGTGTGTAAACTCCTGTAGTGTGAAGAACCTTCAGCAGGCTCCTCCCCTTAGATAAGGGAGTGTGTGTAAACTCCTGTGGTGTAATGAACCTTCAACAGGCTCCTCCCCTTAGATAAGGGAGTGTGTGTAAACTCCTGTGGTATAATGAACCTTCAGCAGGCTCCTCTCCTTAGATAAGGGAGTGTGTGTAAACTCCTGTGGTATAATGAACCTTCAGCAGGCTCCTCCCCTTAGATAAGGGAGTGTGTGTAAACTCCTGTGGTATAAAGAACCTTCAGCAGGCTCCTCCCCTTAGATAAGGGAGTATGTGTAAACTCCTGTGGTATAATGAACCTTCAGCAGGTTCCTCCCCTTAGATAAGGGAGTGTGTGTAAACTCCTGTGGTGTAATGAACCTTCAGCAGGCTCCTCCCCTTAGATAAGAGAGTGTGTGTAAATTCCTGTAGTATAATGAACCTTCAGCAGGCTCCTCCCCTTAGATAAGGGAGTGTGTGTAAACTCCTGTGGTGTAAAGAACCTTAAGCAGGCTCCTCCCCTTAGATAAGGGAGTGTGTGTAAACTCCTGTGGTATAATGAACCTTCAGCAGGCTCCTCCCCTTAGATAAGGGAGTGTGTGTAAACTCCTGTGGTGTAAGGAAGCTTCAGTAGGCTCCTCCACTTAGATAAGGGAGTATGTGTAAGCTCCTGTGGTATAAAGAACCTTCAGCAGGCTCCTCCCCTTAGATAAGGGAGTGTGTGTAAACTCCTGTGGTGTAATAAACCTTCACCAGGCTCCTCCTCTGTGCTGTCTATTTGATTCATACACAGATCGAGAGCTGAATAATCTGGTTCACATCCTGATTCCACAGCTTACTGTGTGTTGGATCTCTGTGCCTCAGTTTCCTCTTATTTAAAATGGGAATAATGATGGCTCCTACCTTGTAAAGTTGCTGTGATTAAATGAATTAATAATTATAAAGCACTTTTAACAGTGCCTGGCAGGCAAGCACTCAGGAAGTGTTTGATAAATCAATGACTAAATCATTGGCATTTACCATTGGTGTGCATTGTTTTCTCTGTGCATTCACAAATGGTCCTGGACTCTGAGCGGTGTGGTCCATGTCACATGTGGCCCAGGGGATGGTGAAGGGCAGCATCCTGGACAGCCCCATTGTAGGACCTGCTAATCTGCTTCTCTTGTTTTGCTTTATGTATTTTACGAGGTGCCTACTATGTGCTAGGGGACGTTCCAGCCCCTTGTGGACTGCTGACAACCAGTGTGAGGCCTCTTAATTGGCTTCTAACATAACTGCGCTCTTCCTGAGCTGTTTAATGGCCTTGGGTAACGAGCTCTCCCATCTCAGTATTTGTTTAATGCTGTATTCATGGTCATAAACAGTGGCACCACTAGTTGCAGGAGAACTGTAATGATGTATGTGTTTGGTGAAGTTTTCAGCTCCTGACCCTTAGGTGCTAGATCTGTTTGGGGCCATGTGAAATGTTTTACGTCACTTGCAAGAAAGAAAAAAGAGGTGCTGTTTTTCCTCAGAAAAGGAAGAGACATTTTATAGTCAAACCTTGTTTGACTGTAGAACATTTGTCAAAGACTGCAGAAAACAAAAGTGGAAATTTCTAGTTCTCCTACAGGAAAGAGTTGGACTTCTTACAACCAGAACAATGATTCTCTTTCTCCATTCGCTAATCTGTTCATCAGTCCCCTCTTCCTCTCCTCTGTCCATCCATCCACCCACCTATTGATCTGTTCATCATTCATCTACCTATCCCCCATTCACTCATCCATCCATTCATGCATTCATCCATCCACTGATTCATCCACTCAGCCATTCACCCAGCCAGTCAGACACCCACCATGCATTCATCTATCATTCATCCATCCACCCACCCATCTACTCAGCAATTCATCTACCATACTTTCATTTACCCCTCCATTTACCCACCTACTCACCCACCCCTCTACCCACTCATCCATTCATCCATCCATTCACTCACCCACACTCTCATTCACTCACCTACTTATCTATTCATTCATCCATCCATCCATCCATCTATCCATCCACCCAGCCACCGATTCACATACTCACCCATTCACCCAGCCACTCATTCATCTGTTGTCTGTCTATTCATACACCTACCCATGGACTCATCCACCCATCTATGTAAAGTCAAAACATGGTTAGGCCCAGCCATTGTAAGCCAGGGCTGCCTGTGTGTTTTTTTCTTTTTCTTTTTCTTTTTCTTTTTTTTTTTTTTTTGAGACAGAGTCTTGCTCTGTTGCCAGGCTCCAGACTGGACTGCAGTGGCACAATCTCGGCTCACTGCAACCTTTGCCTCCCAGGTTCAAGCAATTCTCCTGCCTCAGCCTCCTGAGTAGCTGGGACTACAGGCGCATGGCACCACAGCCAGCTAATTTTTTTTGTATTTTTAGTAGAGACGGGGTTTCACCATGTTGGCCAGGATGGTCTCGATCTCTTGACCTGGTGATCCGCCTGCCTTGGCCTCCCAAAGTGCTGGGATTACAGGCTTGAGCCACCGCACCTGGCCACCTGTGTGTTTTTTTCATTTGTGCATCTTGCATCCCATGTGTCTCCTTGCACTGGAGTGTCAGCTCCCAGAGACTGGGGACCACAGCTGATTTGCTCATCCTGTAAGGGACACAGGTGGGGACAGGGTCGGGGAGGGGCAGATGGGGCAATGTTGGAGAGGGGCAGGGGCAGAGGAGTGGAGGAGGGGCTCTGAGACACCTAGGGGTGACACTGGCTCGCTGATTGGAGTGAGAGTAACACTAAACTGCCCAGGCTGAGACGCAGCCTAGGGTCCAAAAGTCCTGGGGGCCATTGGTGAATGTAGCCCTCCGGGCAAGTTCAGTGACTTCAACTTTCTGGATGTTCATTTTTTCACCTGCTAAGTGAGGTAGTGCTGGTGACACGCTCAGCCAGTGCCAGGCACAGAGTTAGCCTCACGTATTAAATGTGTCCTCCATAGTAATGAATATAGTCTGAAGCTGGCACCACTGGCATCCCTATTTTCCAGATGAGGAAATGGAGGCACAGAGCTTGGACTCTGGCTCTGCTGCCTCTCACAGCGTAGATGTGAAGTGTGCAGGGTCCTGGGAGAGCTGGAGCTCTGGAACCGCCCTTTGCTACCTAAGTCACTGTGACTTCCTTCTGGATCCCTGGGGTCCCTCAGGGCCCTGGTTCCAAGGGCTCGCTTGGAAGGAAACCAAGAGGCTGTAATTTTCTACCTCTGGAAACAGTGAAAGGATTAAAAACCAGAATATTATCATGTCATCATTTCTTTTCTATGGAAATAGTTATTTTCCTTCCTGCCCACCCTACTCTCAACTGCTCTAAATAAGTTTTCTTGGGGTTTCCAGATATTCTTTTGCTTTTGTCCTCTCAGGTGAGAGAATTGCCAATTACGACCAGGTCTGGCACAGAAAGCCCCGTTTGTGCAATCCTGCATTCTTCCTTTTTAAATAAAATTTAAGACCATCTGAAACGACTTGCCAGCTTGACCTTCCGGCTCTGGTTCTCAGTTGAGTTTCTGAAATGTGTATGAGTCCAGCCTGCTAATGTGCTGAAATGACTGTGCTTGCCTTAGGGAGGTGTTAATGCCTTGAGCACTTTCCCACCAGTTGTCTTGCAGCTGGTAAGAAACAGACGCACCAGCCTCTCCCATGGACTGCCAGGTCACAGCCTTCCATCCTTTTCAGGAGATGCATCTCAGCTCTTGATTTGAATGGATGGCAGCCGCACTTGAAGATACACCAGAGGAAGATGTAGGTACCCCATCTGTGTTCTCAGATAACCAGCAGCTTTATGGCCAGGGCACATGATAAGGAGCTGAGATCAAGCAGCCACATGAGTGAGCTCGGCAGTGAGCTGCAGGCCCCATCATGCAATCCTGGACTGCAGCCCTGGGTGTCCACTTAACTGCAGGACTGAGCTGGGACCACCCAGAGGAGCTGCTCCTGGATTCCCAACTCTCAAAAAATGTACGAGATTTTCAACATTGGTTGTTTGAAATTGCCAAGTCTTAAGATAATTTGTTATGCAGCACGAGCTAACTCATACACATGCCACGTTTCTGCAGCAAAATACCTTGGTCCTGGGGGGAGCTGGAGATAGTCACTCATTACCACCCAGTACATGGGAAAATGATTACAGACAGGCTCAGAAATGTAAGAAGATGCTTAAAAGAAATGGGCTAGTGAGTCTTCTTTGCTGAAGGCATTAATTACTAGATCTGAATGTTTTGCATTTCTGTGATGGAAAAGGTGAAGAAAATGGGGTTTTCTTTTTAAGAGATGGGGTCTCCTTCTGTCCCTCAGGCTGAAGTGCAGTGGTTCAATCATAGCCCACTGCAGCCTCAAACTCCTGGGATCAGGCAAAGTTCTGATATTTTTTGAGCACCAACAGTACTCAATGGTTACTATTTACTGTTTTCTCCCTGTCAGGTGTTCCACAGACATCCTACCTGCCTGACCTTAATTCACTCTTACATTTGACAGGTGAGAAGACCAAGGCTCAGACAACCACACCATTCCATGGCGTTTGTGGGGCCAGGGTAGGACTGAGTACAGCTTCATGGAGGCAGACCATGGGGAGGGCAGGACCCCTGCATGCCTGAGAGAATCTCTGCAGGATGCAGGAGTTCTAGCTACTTAAAGGGGTAATGTTGATCTGTGTCAGGGGTGCTAATTAAAATTTGGGGCTTTAAAGAAAAACTTCTGGCTAGGTGCGGTGGCTCATGCCTGTAATCCCAACACTTTGGGAGGCCAAGGAAGATGGATCACTTGAGGTCAGGAGTTTGAGACCAGCCTGGCCAACATGATGAAACCTCATTTCTTCTAAAAATACAAAAATTAGCCGGGTATGGTGGCATGCACCTGTAATCCCAGCTACTCGGGTGGCTGAGGCAAAAGAATCGCTTGGACCTGGGAAGCGGAGGTTGTAGTGAACCAAGATCGTGCCAATACACTCCAGCCTGGGGGATAGAGTGAGACCCCATCTCAAAAAAAAAAAAGAAAAGAAAAAGTTTCCAGTTCACTAAAGGAGTGCCTTCACTGATTGCCAGAAGAACAGCTTTTCCCTCTTGGTATGTACAAAGTTCTTGGCCATTTGACCTTCTCTGCCAGGAGAGCCCTTCCTGCCCTGTTTCTGCCCCTTTGCGCTCCTCTTTCTGGAGAGTCTGCTCCCTGGTGCCGTCCTTCACTCCTGGCCTGTCTTTCCTCGGGGTCCAGGCCCGAAACCTCCGGGGGCAGGGTTGGGGCTCTGCAGGTATCCAGCGCTCAGCCCAGCGCTGGGGCAGAGGTGATGCTCAGGAAAGATCCTGAAAAATGAGCAGGTCTCCAGCTGAGGGGAATCTCACACCTTCCAGCAGTTTGCTCAGGACTCAGGAGCTCCACGGACAAGATCTGCGGCAACAGTAACAATAAGAGCATCCCATGTGGACCAAACTCCGCTGCAGTAAGAGCTAAACATCTGGCGTCTTACTCTGTCCTCGTTAGTATCCCCGAGGGCAGACGGGGTCAGCAGCCCCTCTCTATAGGGGAGGCTATGGAAGCCCCAGTGCCATCAGGAATCAGAGGTGATGCCTAAAGCTGGCAGCGACCAGAGCAGGGCTCCCAACTTTGCAGGATTGTTGGGGCAAGAGGGTGGGGGTGTCGCCCACTGCCCCTCCCAGCATCAGCAGCCCAGGCCTCTGTGTGTGCCAAGTCCCCTGTATACCTTTCTCCTTTTGCTGAGGAAATGCTATTAAGAAGACAAAATAAGAATTAGTTACCTAGGGGCCAGCTGTGGTGGCTCACGCCTACACTCCCAGATCTTTGGAAGGCCAAGGAGGGCAGTTCACTGAGCCCAGAAGTTTGAGACCAGCCTGGGCAACATAGTGAGATCCCATTTCTACAAAAATTAAGAAATTAACCAGGCATGGTGGCACATGCCTGTAGTCCCAGCTACTCAGGAGGCTGAGGAGGATCACTTGAACCTGGGAGGTCAACGCTGTGGGTGGCTGTGGCCGCACCACTGCACTCCAGCTTGAGTGACAAAGTGAGACCCTATCTCAAAAAGAAGCCCCACCCCCTAAAAAACGCAGTTACTTAGAGCTTTGCAGAAATCTTCAAAATCTATCAAAACCATCCCATCCAGTATAAACTACTGCATACATTATAACAAGCTAAAGTAAGTGCATTTTTGGTAAATTATTAAATTTGGTAAATTCTGCAAGCTGGTCTTCCAGCAGAATGCTCCCATGGGGGAAGTGGCAGGAGGAGAAGCAGCTCCACCAGGGCTGCCGCTTGTGCTGGTGGGCAGCTGGGACTCGATTCTGTCAGGGGCTTTCTGAGGATGTGTGCAGACTGCACCTAGGAAACTCCACGGCAGTTACTGCTCTCTCCTGCGCTAGTGCTGGCTGTCTTTGGCATTTCTCTGACTGGACGGCTTCTGCAGGTGTCCCATGAGGTGGTGCCACAGAGGCTGGGTTGAAAGCAGATGTACATGGTGCAGCCAGGCAGGGCGATGGCTTCACCTTTGCACAGCTGGTTGGTGCTGAAATTGCTGGAGCAAAATGGCATCAAGGGCATGGAGTATCCAACATGCCAACCTCAGAGATTGACCTGCTCCTCCCCGCCATGCCCTGGGCTTTCCCGCAAACCTCCTTTGCTGACACAACTCCCTTTCTATCCAAGTAGGATCACGTTTCTCCTATGAAAAGTGGAAAATGGGCCATTGACCAACACCCCATTTGAACATCCTTCCATGGACTTTACTGACTGCTCCTAGGTCTAGGATTTGGGGATAAAGCTGTTATGATTCATGGATACATTTACATGTCAAGGGCAGGTTGGAGAATATTTATTGGCTGGTTCACTGTGAAATTTGTGTGTGGTTTATACATTTGTCTTCAAACCAGCCAGACTTCCTAGGGTCTTCCCAAGGTCAGACACAGAAGTGCAATTGCTCATCGCAGGATAAATGTGGATTACAGATGTCAAGGAGATGAAAACATTCCTTTTCTCGACATAAGCTGTTTGTGGTTCTCTTTGTCCCTTTCTCTCGGCAAGTTTATTTTTCCTGACTGCCATTACTAACTAAACTGTCTGCCTCGCTTACAAGCTCTGGGGAGGGAACCGAGTCTTGGGAGGTAAAACTGATGAGGGACTGTTTTCCAGACCAGGGGTTGAAGACATAATGCTTGTTGGCAGTTAAGCAGCTTCCCGGTGAGCCCCATGTAGGAAATCTCTGTTCGACTTTTTAGGGAGAGATCCTAACTCTCTTATAATGAATAATGTGTGACACTAAACAATGCACTTGTCGCTTAGCAAGTATTTACCAAGCACTCACCGCACATCAGGTGCGGGGCTTGGTGCTGCACATGTGTGAAGTCATTTAGTTTTTTCATGATCTTGGACATAGACTTTCTTTTCATTTTACAGGTGTGGTTGGTTGGTCAAAGAGAGAAGGGTGAAAAGTTCTTCTATCCTTACTTTCATGCTATTTTCTTACACATTTTACTCCTACACGTGTTACAAATGCCACAGTACATGATTGCACTTGTATTGTTGTTGTTATTATTATTGAGATGGAGTCTCACTCTGTCAGGCTGGAGTGCAAAGGCGCAACCTTGGCTCACTGCAGCCTCCAGGTTCAAGCAATTCTCCTGCCTCAGCCCCCTAAGTAGCTGGGATCACAGGCACCCACTTTCGCACGTGGCTAATGTTTGTTATTTTTTGTAGAGACAGGGTTTCACCATATTGGTCAGTCTGGTCTCGAACTCCTGACTTCAAGTGATCTGCCCACCTCAGCCTCCCAAAGTGCTGGGATTGCAGACATGAGCCACTGCGCCTGGCCAGTATTGTTATTAATTTTTAAACCTGTTTAATTGTATTTGTATTCAACAGTTAATTATATCTCTTTGGCTATCCTAGGGCTTATAGTATACACCCATCTCTGATTTTTCACCGTCTACCTACAAATAAGTATTATACATGTAAAATGTGAGAGCTTCATATTCCAATTTCTCCTTTCCATTGTCTGTTGTTGTCATACATGCACTTATGAATCCGTACTCCTTTGCGTCTAGTTTTGCTTTAGACCAGGGCTGTCCAATCTTTTGGCTTCTCTGGGCCGAGGCGGGTGGATCACGAGGTCAAGAGATGGAGACCATCCTGGTCAACATGGTGAAACCCCGTCTCTACTAAAAATACAAAAAAAAAAATTAGCCGGGCATGGTGGCACGTGCCTGTAATCCCAGCTACTCAGGAGGCTGAGGCAGGAGAATTGCCTGAACCCAGGAGGCAGAGGTTGCGGTGGGCCGAGATCACGCCATTGCCCTCCAGCCTGGGTAACAAGA
>CAUYOR010081568.1:0-19964 GCA_963573925.1 Callimico goeldii
AATCCCAGCTACTCGGGAGGCTGAGGCAGGAGAATTGCCTGAACCCAGGAGGCGGAGGTTGCGGTGAGCCGAGATCGCGCCATTGCACTCCAGCCTGGGTAACAAGAGCGAAACTTCGTCTCAAAAAAAAAAAAAAAAAAACAGGCTCGTCTGATTAAAATTCTAGGACAGTCTCCCAAAGTCTGATTTTCACTGCACAATGGTGACTGAACACACCTAGATGCTCCATGGTGTTTCTATATTTCAGTAGCACAAAATGCTGGGATATACTGAGATGGAGGTTAATATATACAAAATTCATTTAATTCACAATAATAAACACACACGCACATGCTAAGCCGTCGGGTTTATTTGGATGCAGGGTCTGTCGGAAAATCATGAGAGTGTGTTCCAACCCCAGAGAGGTGGAAATCATTGCGCCAGACAACTATTTTATGTCCCTCTTTGGATTTGAAAGTCATAAATATTCTTCCCACAATTTCCAGCTGTATTTCTCAAATGGGATGTAGAGAATTACTCTATGCTCTTTAACCTGTCTTTTTCTGTGATTCTGAAGATCACTTAATAGTTTTCTTAGATCTTATAACATCTTTATTATGTGAGATGGGGGATTCTTTCTCTCTTTATAGCTCTTTGTCTACTCTCAGCCACAGCCCCTTCCCATAGCTAAAGATGTGTCATTCATTCATTTATGTGTTCAACTAATGTTCAGTAAGAGCCTACTAGAAGTCATGCTAGGAACTGGGGATGTACACTGAACAAGACAGACCCAGTTTTAGCTCTTAAGAAGCTCACAGCCTGGTGAGGAGACAGAAAACATGTCGACTTATAAGAATGAGGATGTAATTAAGAGGTGATGCCACCTAGATCCCCATTCAGAACAAGAGAAATCATTCTGCAGCTGCTGGGAGCTCCACCAGAACACAGTCTCCACTGGACCCTGTTGGGGACTGCCTCAGCTGAAGACAGCTGCCTCGTCCAGGGTCATGACCACTTCCCAGGGCAGTGCACCTCCAGTGTCATTTGACTCCAGGCCCTACTCTGGATGACTCTGAAGGGCCATCCTAGCTTCTCAGTTCCCAGATGTGCAAACCCACCTTGGCTGCACCTTCCTCTTTCCATTTGCCTGTTGACCTGGGAAGCAGCCAGAGTTGTGTTCTCAACCAATGCCCCTTCCTCCACCAACTTTTAGAAAGAAGATATCAGAAAGCAAAAAAGAGGACTGGTGATAGCTTATGACATTCTGGAAGGCAACAGTATCCAGAAACAGGGAGAGCTGGGGTGATGGTGGCAGGAATCTTGGAGACGATACATTCTTGGGGTTGTGGCTTTTTCATATTCCACTGTTTCAGAGTATTACAGAACCAAATGGGAAAGAATGCCCCCTCAACCAGGCAATAATACATTGGTGAAAACATGGGAATTACTGGAAACTGGATTTGAAGCTGTGAATATTAATGTAACTTTCAGCCAGTTCTCAGAACTGAGAACAGGAATTAGCTATCACTGGTAAATAAAGCATACAGCCAGGGGCAAGCCACAGAAGCTGTGTCCATTACGCCAGGCTTAAACTGCATCCACCTTTTTGAAAATTAGTAATGCTTCTGAACAACTTAATGGTACTAGCTATTAGACTTTAGAATGGAATACATACCAAGAATAATAAAAGAAAAAAATATATACAATCTTCATTCTTTTTATTAAAAAATTTGAAAATAAAGGAAAATAAAGGAAGTATGAAAATTAGAAACCACAAAAGAATAAAGCAGATTTAGCATTAAGATACATAAATTATAGCAAATATAAGTAGATTAAACTTATCTAATAATAGTTTTACATAGCATCGAAAAAGCAATTTCAACCTCAGAGACAGACACATAGATACATTTTAGTAAAACTTTAATCAAAAGTATTGCATACAATTACCAACGAACAGAAAATGGTAGTCCTGATTTTAATGTGAGGAGTCAAAAATTACCGGTGGATGAAGTACGCATTCTTTCCTTTCCTTTCCTCTTTCCTCCCTTAGTTTCTTTCCCCTCCACCTTCTGAAGATGGAGATCAGATTCAAGGACAGAGTCGAGGACAAAAGAGCACTATGTTCTGCATAGTGGTAATGTGGGGTCATAGGGTTGGAACATGGTAAGACATGACATGTCAGCAAGATGTGGTGGAACATTATATGAGGCAAGAAGAATAATGGCGAAGGAGACTGTGGATATGCAGACAATATTACACAGCCTTAAAAAAAAAAAGAAGGAAATTCTTGCGACAACATGGTTGAGCCAGTCACAAAAGGACAAATGCCATAGGATTCTATTCATTTGAAGCATCTAAACCAGTGAGAATCATAGAAATAGAAAGTAGAAAGGTGGTCACCAAGGGCTGGGGGATTTAGTATTTGGTAGGTCTGGAGTTTCAGTGTTGCAAGATAAAAAAGTTCTAGAGATCCATTGCACACCAATGTGAATGTACTTAACAGTACTCAACAGAACACTGAAAAATGTTGAAGAAGGTACATTTTATGTTATTCTTTTCACCACAATAAAAAAAAAGAAGGCAACAAGATAAAAGGAACAAGCCTAACTGACATTTACAGAATGTTTTGCCCAATTGCGGCAGAACACACATTCTTTTCATCAGCACACAGAACATTCTCCACAATAGACCATTGCTTAGGTCAAAAATTAAGTCTTAAAAAATTCAAAAAAGGAAAAATTAGATCAAGTATATTTTCTGATCACAATGGAATAAAATTAGAAATCATGCCTGTAATCCCAGCACTTTGGGAGGCTGAGGCAGGCAGATCACCTGAGGTCAGGAGTTTGAGACCAGCCTGGCCAACATGGCAAAACCAGTCACTACAAAAAATATAAAAATTAGCAGGTGTGGAGGGAAGATCAAAGATGGCCCAATAGGAACAGCTCTGGAGTGCAGTTCCCAGTGAGAACAACAGAGAGGGTGAGTGATCACCACATTTCCAAACAAGTTATTACTGCCCACAGACCAGGAGATTCCCAGGGCTGAAAGTTTCCAGCACAGCTATTTCAGCCAGCATTATGGGTCTCCACACAAAAAATCACACAAATCTGGGTGGCCATTTCAACTGGCACCTGGAATGCCTGGGAGACAGAGCAATCCATTCAACTGAAAAAAAGGGGGCTGAAACAGGAAGCCAGGTGATCTGACTTGATGGATCCCACCTCCACAAAGACCAGCAATCTGAAATGCTCTGGATTGAGAGTTTCACAGCAAGTGCAGCTAGACCTGGGACAGTCCTGCTCTGGGGGGAGAAGAGTGCCCACCATTACTGAGGCAGTCCACCATTACTGAGGCAGACTGCCATTACTGAGGCAGTTCTAACTACACCCCTATAAACAAAACTGCAAGGAAGTTCACACAGCAGCTGGGCAGAGCCTATGGCAGCTCAGCAGTGCCTCTGCTGACAGACTGTGACTAGGCTACCTCCTACCTGGGCAGGGCATCTCTGAAAAAAGGCAGCAGCATGTCAGTAACTTATAAACAAAGCCCCACCGTCCAAAGAGATAGCACCTGGAAAAAAAGGTGGTTATGAATTCCACTAAAGCAGACTTAAACGTACCTGCTCAGCAGCTCTGAATGGAACAAGAGAGCTCACAGCTCAGCACTTGAGCTCCTATAAGAGTGAAACTGTCTCCTCAAGCAGCTCCCTGACCACCATATATCCAAAGAGACACTTCATAAAGGAGACCTCAGGCTGACATCTGGTGGGTATCCTTCTGTGACTAAGATAGCAGAAGAAGAAACAGGCAGAAACCCTTACTGTTCTGCAGCTGCCACAGGTGATTCCCAGGGAAGCAGGGTCTGGAGTGGACCTCTAGTAGTCCTACAGCAGAGGGGCCTGACTATTAAAAGGAAAACTAAAAAACAGAAAGAAATAACCTCATCATCAACAAAAGGGACATCCACTCAGAGACCCCATCCAAAAGTCACAAACTACAAAGACCACAGGTACATAAATCCGCAAAGATGGGAAGAAACCAGCACAAAAAGGACAAAAACTCCCAAAACCAGAACATCTCTTCTCCTCCAAGGGATCACAACTCCTCAGCAGCAAGGGAACAATGCTGAATGGAGAATGAGTCTGATGAATTCACCGAAACAGGCTTCAGAAGGTGGGTAATAAAAAACTTCTCTGAGCTAAAAGAACATGTTCCAACCCAATGTAAAGAAACTAAGAACCTTGAAAAAAGGTTAGATGAGATGCTAACCAGAATAAACATCTTAGAGAAGAATATAAATGACCTGATGGAGCTAAAAAATGCAACATGAGAACTTCACAAAGCATACACAAGTTTCAATAGCCAAATTGACTAAGCAGAAGAAAGGATATCAGAGATTGAAGATGAACTCAATGAAATAAAACAAGAAGGCAAGGTTAGAGAAAAAAGAGTAAAAAGAAATGAACAAAGCCTCCAAGAAATATGGGATTATGTGAAAAGACCTAATCTACATTTGATAGGTGTACCTGAATGTGACAGAGAGAATGAATCCAAGCTGGAAAACACTCTTCAGGATATTATCCAGGAAAACTTTCCCAACCTAGCAAGGCAAGCCAATATTCAAGTCCAGGAAATACAGAGAACACCCAAAGATATTCCTCAAGAAGAGCAACCCAAAGGCACATAATCATCAGATTCACCAGGGTTGAAATGAAAGAGAAAATGCTAAGGGCAGCCAGAGAGAAAGGTCAGGTCACCCAAAAAGGAAAGCCCATCAGATACACAGCAGATCTCTCAGCAGAAACCCTACAAGCCAGAAGAGAGTGGGGGCCAATATTCAACATCCTTAAAGAAAAGAACTTTCAACCTAGGATTTCATATCCAGCCAAACTAAGTTTCATAAGCGAAGGAGAAATAAAATCCTTTATGAACAAGCAATTACTCAGAGATTTCATCACCACCAGGCCTGCTTTATAAGAACTCCTGAAAGAAGCACTAAACAAGGAAAGGAACATCCAGTACCAGCCACGCCAAAAACATACCAAATGGTAAAGAGCATTGACACAATGAAGAAATTGCATCAAGTAACAGGCAAAACAACCAACTAGCATCAAAATGGCTGTTTGTCCTCTCCTGAGAGATGCAATACTATGCACCAAAATCGATCTCCTATCCCTAGGCATAGAGGTATAAATTTAACAGCCTCATTTAGAGTTAAGTACAGCTTTGTGGAATTCTTTAATCACACGGTGGGACTAAAATGTGACTAGCAGTGATGTAACCCAATTTTTGGCTTCTTGACACCTAACACATTACTTCTTCATCTCATTCCTCTTCCACTAGCTTCCTGCACATAATTTGGTTTTCCTAGTAGAGGCATGCCACAAACTGGAAGGAACTTGAGTCCCTAGATCACTACATGAAGGAGAATCACGTCTTTATCTTGACCACTCAACTAAGACTGTCATAATAAACAAGATCCTATTGTATTATGCTAGTGAAATACTGGGATTTATTTCTTTCTAGAATCCAATCTCTCCAAACTAATGTCTGCCATCTTGTTGGGACTTCAAGGAAGGAGAATGATTTTGAGAATACAAGCATCCAAAATACAGGAGGCCACTTTGATGTTGCAGTTTTGATAAATTTTTTAGAATCTTGTATATTCATGGATCTCTTCATTAATTCTGAAATAAATAAAGAAAATAAGCCTGATATCCCCTTGAAGCTGAAAGTAAAGCTTCTACTAACAAAGATGTTGTAATCAAACTAGGCAGAATAGTTAACAAATAAATACATAACTGTGATAAGGCCTATGACAGATAAAGTAAACCTAAGGGAAGAGAAAGGTGCAAACAAGAAAAAGGTATTATCACAGATGAGTCTGGAGAGATTGGAAAAAAGGGATAGTCCAGATAGTTAGTGAAAATGCATGAAGGTCAAACAAACAAACAAATAAACAAAAGAAAGTAAGATACTTTCCAGAAACTCAGAGTAATAAAATAATTTCAAGAATTGTGTGTACTAAGGTTATACAGTGACTTATTGGGGTTACTGTGTGACACAAGGATTATACAATATGGTTCAGAATCTGGACTTTCTCTTGCAGGCTGTGAGAGGCATTGGAGAATTTTTAACAGAGAAGGGATGTCATTGCATTTTCTGTTGAGGAAAGATTACTCTGATAACCATAAGGAAGGTAGATTGGAGGAGGGATAAGATTGATGACAGGGAATGACAATTAGAAGGTTGATGTATTAATCTCGATAAGAAATAATGAGGCCTGAACCATGTCGTGGCCATGGGAATGGGAGAGTAGCACAGTTTGAAGAGATGCTGAGGTATTTCCTCAGTAATTGGATATATGAGATTTGAACACCAGCAGCTTACTTTTTCAATGCTACCTTATTTACTTGCCATCAAATCTTCCCTGAACCATTCCTTTGTAAAAAACACACCTGAGATATAATGTCATTTGGTGGTCAAGCCAAATTCTGCTGGTTTTAAAGACTAGATAAAAAGAAATAATTGGACTCATTATTTTATGATATCAGCTTCCTAAAAGAAACTTGAGTTGTTATACAGGAGCTACCATATTTTCTTATAAAAAATAAAAATAAGGGGAGTAAAATTGCTCAAATTGCTCTGAGAGTTAAAACTGAATTATCAAAATATTGGTAAGGCAAAGTCATCTTGAAAAGACAGAAGGATCTCAAACTATCAAGATTTGACTGAAACCAGACAACTCTGTTCTGTATACCTCTGGCAACAAAAGATGTGTTACTTAGTTTTAAAATCAGATGTAAGGGACTAGTAAATTTGAATCTAAATCTAAGTAGGCAACCTATTTTCAACTTAACAGTTCAAGATGTTTTATCTATGATTATAATCAGGGCTAGCTTGGGGGAGGGTTGTTTTTGTTTGTTTCTTAGTCTTTAGAATTTTTCATCCTAGTCATCTTCAAAATAATGAAGTCCAATTAAAATCAGTGTTCTTGTCATAAAAATTTCAGCCTAAAGATATCCCCATAGACTCCAGCTGTCCTTAAAGTCCCTTCTTTAGAGAAATTATAGAGTAGCTACTCTTAGTCAGCTGACAATGATTGCAGCCAGAACCCCTATCTTAGAAAGTTCAATAAGATGATGACATTCATGAGACCCCTGAGAACACAGCCAGCTTGTCTTTTCTTGCTGTTTACCTTATGGTTGTCTTCCTACATTGTTAAGATGCTATTATTACTAGGACCTCATGATGCTTTCTTCCTGCACTGCATCCCAGACAAACTGCAAACTAAAGGCAATATCTTAGAAGTATGTTTATCGAGAGCAGACCTAAATTCCCAAAGGAAAGCATAAGTGACCCCCACTGTTACATGAATCCCAGGTTCCTAAGGTTGCAATGGCCCTGCTTTAATCAAAATGGAAAAAGAAAATGCATGTAAATAATTCTGATTCTTGTAAAATTAGAAAGTGATTACCCTTATTAATCTAAATATTGCGTTTATTTTTTAAAAATGCCTTGTATTATCAAATAGAAATAGGAAAGGATAAAAAACAAGTAGAGCTCAATAATATATTGAGAAACAAATATAGCTCAACAATAACTGGTAGGAAATTCATAATTCTTAATATAGCAAAGACTCTATGAAACCTAAGGATGGATATAATATGTGAAATACTTGCTGAATGAAAATGTAAACATTTCTATGAAGAAGACTGTAAAGTCATTCACTGCATAATCATGTTTCAATCAACAACAGACAGCATATACAATGTTGGTTCCATAAGATTATAATATCGTATTTTATTGTACCCTTTTAATGGTAGATATGTTTACTTGTTGAAGTGTGACCATTGTGTCACAATTGCCTATAGTATTTAGTAGTAATATGCTGTACAGGTTTGCATCCTTGGAGCAACAAGCTGTACTATATAACCTAGGTGTGTAGTAAGTGCTACCATCTAGGTTTGTGTGAGTCCTCACTCTATGAAGTTTGTACAACAGTAAAATTGCCTAATGCATTTCTCACAATGTATCCCTATCTTTAAGCAACAAACGACTGTATTAATTTACTGAGGCTATTGTAATAAGTTACCACAAACTTCATAACTTAAACATCACTAATTTATCACTGTATAGTTTTGTAAATCAGAAGTACAGAATGTGTCTCAGCAGGTGTCAGCAGCAAGGTATCCTTGTTGGGGTTCTAGGGAAGCATTCGTTTCTTGGCTTTTCCAACTTCTGGGTCAGTGGTCCCCAACCTTTAGGCACCAGGAACCAGTTTTGCGGAAGACAGTTTTTCCATGAGACAGGGTAGTGGGGAGATGATTTGGGGATGAAACTGTTTCATCTCAGGTTGTTATGAATTAGTTAGATTCTCATAAGGAGAGTGCAACCTATATCTCTCACATGCACAGTTCACAATAGTGTTCCCACTTCTGTGAGAATCTAATATTGCTGCTGATCTGACAGGAAGCAGAGCCCGGGTAGTAACAACAGGTTACAAACATGTTACAAAATATTGTATCACACCAAATTCAGTATAAAAGAAGATGAGAAATTTGGGAAAAGTACTCTACTTTTAATATTAAATATTGTTATATATTCAAGGATATGTTTTTGTGTGGAATTTGGAGATATTCCAATATAGACACTCCAGTGCACCAGCAAACAAGGAAACTAATTTGGTATGTGATAACAGCAGTCATCAGTCCAGACAAATATTTGCCTCCATCCCTCAAAAAATTTTAATATAGTCTTTCTCGATATTGCTTTCTTTTGTATTTCTGTTTTTACATTTCATGAGATAATTCTTCTCTAAATAAAATACTGAAAGGTAGTCTCTGAGATTTTGTCTTGACTGAGATAGCTTAGCAAAACTATGTAAATTTAGGCAAGTTATTTTTATCTGGGCTTGCAAAAATCACATAATCAAGTTGGTGAAAACAACTGATTTATTGTGTTCAAATAGAGACACAAAGTTCTGAAAATAAAATCAAGATTGAAAAGTTAAGAATCATACATTCGGCCAGGTGTGGTGGCTCACGTCTGTAATCCCAGCATTTTGGGAGGCTGAGACGGGTGGATCACGAGGTCAAGAGATCGAGACTATCCTGGTCAACATGGTGAAACCCCGTCTCTACTAAAAATACAAAAAATTAGCTGGGCATGGTAGTGCATGCCTGTAATCCCAGCTACTCAGGAGGCTGAGGCAGGAGAATTGCCTGAACCCAGGAGGCGGAGGTTGCGGTGAGCCAAGATCACGCCATTGCACTCCAGCCTGGGTAACAAGAGCGAAACTCGGTCTCGGTAAAACAAAAAAAAAAAGACAGTAGCAGAAAGAACTATTTTCTTAAATGCATCCCAGTTTGCAAACATGATTTAATTTTTTTCCTAAAAAAGCCAGAGACAGGCCGGAGCGGTAGCTCACGCCTGTAATCCCAGCACTTTGGGAGGCCAAGGCAGGCAGATCACCTGAGGTCAGGAGTTCCAGACCAGCCTGGCTAACATGGTGAAACCCTGTTTCTACTAAAATTACAAAAAATTAGCTGGGCATGGTGGCATGCGCCTGTAATCCCAGCTACTCAGGAGGCTGAGGAAGGAGAATCACTTGAACCCAGGAGGCGGAGGTTGGAGTGAACTGAGATCGTGCCATTACACTCCAGCGTGGGCAATAAGAGTGAAATTCTGTCTCAAAAAAAAAAAGAAAGAAAGAAAGAAAAGCAAGACATGTTCTAGCACTTTCTCAATTTCCTATATTACAGTTCAATGTGAGAATTTAACTTTGAAGAGCTTTTGAAAAAGCCTGGTTAGGGATGTTAACATAGACTCCTTAGCTGAACAGGCACTGACAGAGGTCTTTTGAGGAGAAAAGGACTAAACACTTCTGGGGTGTCGCTATAGGAACCTATTTATAAAGAGAAGATACATATTTATGAAATCTTTATCTCTGGCATTTTTAAATGCAAGAGATATTAAGTATGAATTGAATAATACACATTTCCTTCTTCAGACAGATACAGATGATTACCATGCCATTATCTGTCCTAAATGGCATAATTTAATGTTGACTTCAATAAAATCCTCTCTCTGCTGTGTCATGAAAGGAACTGGACTCACCTTAACAGTGCTATTCTAAAGTGCCTCCTCCTTTTTTTTTTTTTTTTTTAATCACAGCAGGAGGCTGTAATAAATTACAGCCTGGAAGAAGTTTCAAACTGGCAAGTTTGCCAGATATTTTAAGCAATTTATTTTGGGGTGTATCAGCAGATTTTTTCTTACACTACCATTTGGGTGCCTGCTGACACAGCCTAAATAAATCTTTCAACATTTTCCTTCCTAGAGATGGATGAAGATGATGAACTCCAAGATCCAGACCTTCCATTAACTCTTCACTTACCACCTGGTGTTTTCCTATTACCAGATATCTCAGAAACTTAGATAACTTTCCAGCATGAGTTTGTAGTATTTCAAGTTCCTCATGGTGCTTTGGCAACAGCCTAAATTTTATGGAAGAATCAACTGAGTCATTCTGATTTTAGGCATAGAACTTATAATTTGGATTCATGATTTCATTACTAGTATCTTGAAAATTGTGTGAATATTTATATAAAACAAACTTTTTTTTCACATGTTGAGTCTTAAAGTGACTTCTTCCTATTTTAGTCTGTTTTCTAATTGGTTAAAGTTTTTAGAAATTATTAATTTCTGACTCTAGAATTCTTAAGGCAGCTTCAGTGATACATATTTTAGTCTAGTAATAAAAAACTGCTAAAAATACTGATACCTGAAAGTATTTGCTGTAGCATAATGAGACCTTAAAGCTAAAATAAAAGGAAGCTGACTTTTATCGAATGCCTGCACCATGCCAGACCCTTTTGTGAGCACAGCATGTAGGAGAGAGAGAGCAGTCATATTTTACAAAGAGCTGGTCCCTGGTCAGGTGAAAGGCACTGCTCAGTGAATTGGAAGGCACTGTAAAGGCATCAGGGAATACAGTTTGGTGGTAAAAGCCCTAGATCAAGTGTCATAAAACCTCTGTTCCTGAGTGACATTATTTATAAACCAGGTCATCTGCTTAGAACTTAAATGTTACTGTATCTGTAAAGTGAAGATAAGATCTCTAGCCTGCCTTCTCAACCATGGCTGCACTTTGGAATCACTTGGGGAGCTTTCAAAAATATGTCTAAATCCCACCTTCAAGAGATTCCAATTTTATTAAGGTGCAGCCTGGGCACTGGGATTTTTTAAACCTTCCACAAGTAATTCCTATGTGCCGCTAAGGCTGTGAATCCTTGGATTGGGAGATGACTAAGAAAGGGCTCTACAGATTTACAAAGATTAGATGTTATCGAGCGTCTAAATTGTTTTTTGCTTGTTGCCCTGAACTTCAACTTTTAGTTTAAAAAAAAAAAGTGGCCAGGCACGGTGGCTCACCCCTGTAATCCCAGTACTTTGAGAGGCCGAGACAGGCGGGTCACCGGAGATTGGGGGTTTGAGACCAGCCTGGCCAACATGGTGAAACCCCTTTCTATTAAAAATACAAAAATGAGCCGGGCATGGTGGCGGGCGCCTGTAATCCCAGCTACTCGGGAGGCTGAGGCTGAAGAATCACTTGAACCTGGGAGGCGGCGGAGGTTGCAGTGAGCTGAGATCGCACCATTGCTCTCCAGTCTGGGCGACAATAGCGAAACTCCGCTTTTAAAACATATATATCTATATATCTATAGATATATATCTCTGAATTACATCACATAGGAAGTCTTTGATAAATATTTGTTGCACTTGTGAATTTATGGTCTTAAAATTTTTTTAAGATCTTTCAAAAACGGGTTTGAGGTTCAATGTATGGAGCCAATTAAGAGGCATGATTGTTGAAACATCCTCCTTTAGAGAAATGCGAGCCTTCCTCGCTGACCCCTAGCTTCACTCCCTTGCTCACCAAGCAACGGTGTCTTGGGGTCACCGGATGCCCCAAAGGCTGTAACGGGCGCTGCGGGATCTGCGCGGGCGTCCCGAGATCTGGGGCGGGGCACCGGCCGGGCCAACCCTCTCCGCTTTCAGGACTCGCCCACCCGGTCCCGCCCCGGACGCGGGTGGGGGCCGGCTGCTGGAGGCGCCTGTCAGTCCCGACTCCACTGCCGAGCCCCGGGGCTTCGGCTACTGCCTCCGCGCTACCCGGCGGGCCCGCCCCCACCGCCGGGTGCCCGCACCGCCTGCGCCTCGTGCCGGAGCAGGGCAGAGGCCAGGATGCGGAGTTGTGCACTTTGAGCCGGCCTCATGACCCTAAGCACGTTAGCCCGCAAGAGAAAGGCTACCCTCGCCTGCACCTGCAGCTTCGGGGCCCCCGACATGATTCCTTACTTCTCCGCCAACGCGGTCATCTCGCAGAACGCCATCAACCAGCTGTGAGTCCGCCGCGCGCCCTCCGCCTCCGCTAACGCTCAGAAAGTTTGCTCTTTCAGCAGCCGCTTTCCCCAGCATCCTGGGGAGCAAACAAGTAGGCGAGGGCGAGCGCGCATCCTGCGTGCCTGGAGGTCTGCGGGCGTCTGGAGAGAAGGATGGCGGGGTAGAAGGGCAGGGGGATTCGTGGAGGCGGAAAGTGTCCCGGGGTGGGAGTGGACGGAAAAAAATCCTGTGGGAGAATTTCCGGTAAACTTTGAGGGACTTTGAAAGCGCGGGTTGTCCCTGAGTTGTCAGTGGTGACCGAGTGACAGCTGAGCCGTTTGGCACTTGGAAGACTGGGTTGAAGGGCGGTCGACAGAATCGGAACAGCCTGTGGGAGTCCCTGTGGGTCCTTCTGGTGAGGAGCCTTCCGTGATTGTGGGTTTTGTTTGTTTTAAGTAAGTTTCTGTTACTAGCCATTTACAAAAAGAAAGGCCATTCTTCGCTCCTACTGGTTGTAGTCTGGAGTAATTCCAGAAAGCTTATTTCGGTAGTTTCGCTATTTTGTCTCCTCCTGTACAACTAGGACGGGCTCACAGCCCAAGCCTGCATGCACACCTTCATTCACCAAAGTGCAAGTGCGTCTTTAAATCGTCGCTGTTTTTAAAGTCTCTAGAGAGTTGTCATTCCATTGTGGTTTAGCTGTTTCTGAGAAGTGTGTGTGCTGAAGCTTGTGGTTAATCTCACCTCACAGTTATCAAGTAGAGGAACTTTTCCTATTCGGGTTGCACCCTTAAATCAATGCAGTGGTTTAAGATTACTTAGACAGCAGCAGTTTGGTCTGCGTTAGTGTATTAGCACTCACTCCAAGTGGCTTCAGAGGAGTCATCTGCTGAGGTTTTCCTAGACTCTTTGTCCTTAAGCAAAGCTACTGACTCCCTTTTGGGTCAGCTTTTTAATGTCCAACAACAGAAACTTTATCCCTTATTAAAAGTCCAGAGAATCGCATATAAAGTGATTTCTAGATAATCTTACAACTAATTTATTATTTTAATATTTGTTTTGCCCCCCAATCCTTCAATTCCGCCTATCCTACCTATTCTTTTTTTTTTTTTTTTTTTTTTTTTTTTTTTTTTGAGACGGGATTTCGCTCTTGTTACCCAGGCTGGAGTGCAATGGCGCAATCTCAGCTCACCGCAACCTCCGCCTCCTGGGTTCAGGCAATTCTCCTGCCTCAGCCTCCTGAGTAGCTGGGATTACAGACACGCGCCACTATGCCCAGCTAATTTTTTGTATTTTTAGTAGAGACGGGGTTTCACCATGTTGACCAGGATGGTCTCGATCTCTTGACCTCGCGATCCACCCGCCTCGGCCTCCCAAAGTTCTGGGATTACAGGCATGAGCCACCACCCCCAGCCCAAGGACATTTTCAGCTATGAAATTGCCGGGAATTGAAGCAGGGACTCTAACAGGTTGTCTGATTCTTTTTCTTTTTTTTTTTAAGCATTTAAAAAAAAAAGAGGGAAACATCTTTCTCTTGAATACAGAAAGGAAAAACATAAAGGGATAAGGTACTTACGTTCTGACAGCTGATTGATAGGGTTTGGCTGTGTGTCCCCAACAACATCTCATGTCAAGTTGTAATACCTGCATGTTGGGGGAGGGACCCAGTGGGAGGTGATTAGATCATGGGAGTAGTTTCCCCCATGCTGTTCTCATGAGAGTGAGTGAGTTCTCAGGAGACCTGTTGGTTTGAAAGTGTGGCACCTCCCTTTCTGCTGTCTCTCTCCTGCTGCCATGTCAAGAAGGTCCTTGCTTCCCCTTCCACCATGATTGTAAGTCTCCTGAGGCCTCCCGGCCACGCTTCCTGTACAGCCTGTGGAACTGTGAGTCAATTAAAACTCTTTTCTTCCTAAATTATCCAGTCTCAGGTAGTTCTTTATAGCAGTTTGAAAATGGACTCATACACTGACTTTACTTTTTCCACAGTAATATATAACCCAGAAGTTCTCAAATTTTAATGGACATAAAACTGAGCCAGGGAGCTTATGTAACGCAGTGACAAGGTGCTGTTTTCCAGGTTTTGGCTCAGTGGCATGGGCAGGATTCAGGAATGTGAATTTTTAAAAAGCCCCCCTATTCTCCTGTGAGCAGTTGTCCAACTACACTTCGAAGCATTGGCTGTGACACTGATCACCTATAGTTTCCTATTCTTTCAGAAAATATTACTATGCAAAGTTCACCTGTGGCTATACTAGACATGACTGAGATAATATGAGAAAATGGGAACATTTTAGATTCTTGTATACATGTTTTCATAACTTCACAGAATTATGATATAAGTATCCCCACATTGATATTCAGCTATGAGGGTTCTGTGAGTGTCTCTTGCCATTTTTTTATAATGGCATTTAGAGCTGCTTAACTAGATTTTACACACACACACATACATACAAACATCTAAATATAACATTAATCGTTGTTCATATTAGTTGCTTGTTTTCTATTTTTTTCCAAGTAGGCCTTTCAGCTCTCAGAACACGTTGACAACATTCAGTCATTAATACTGAAAAAGATAACCAGGAGACCACGGGGGAAATTAAACTTCTTCAGAAAAAGATGACCAGCATGCCACATACTTCGTCCGTGTGTGTGGGGGGTAATTTATTTGTCCTTTTTTTCTTCAGGGACAGGGTCTCGCTTAGTGGCCCAGGCTGGAGTGCACTGGCACAATCAAAGCTCACTGCAGCCTCAAACTCCTGCCCTCAAAGATCCTCTTGTCGCAGCCTCTGGAGCCGCTGGGACCACAGGCATGCACCACCATGTCCGGATTTGTTTATTTTTTGTAGAAATGGAGTCTTGCTATGTTGTCCAGGCTGGTCTGGGACTCCTGGCCTCAAGCAATCCTCCTAGGCTGGCCTCCCAAAGCACTGGGATTACAGCTGTGAGCCACTGCACCAGGCCAATGTGTGTGTGATTACTAATGCAGGCAAGAGCCATAGCTATCCTGTTCATACCCAACACCTCATGTAAAGGAGCGACTACTTACTCTCGCTGCCTTGATGCCAAAAGGTACAAAACTCTGAGCCTGGATAATAATACAGTATGACAGAGGACTTAAACGAAACTAGATTTTGGTTTAATTTCCCTTCCATTGGAAGATTAGCTCAGTAAAACCGTTGGAAGAGTTTTGTGGTAAAATAGAAATTTCTAAACAAGGACTATGGCTGGTGTCCTTCCTCCCAGTTTCTTTTGAAATAACTAATGAAACCAGTTACGGGGGAGAACATCTGCATTAACAGAGAAAACTAAAAGCAGGAATGAATTACTACGAAAGGCAATCCCGCGAGATTGAGTTAAGAGACTCTCCCAGCACTTTGGGAGGCCGAGGCGGGTGAATCACGAGGTCAAGAGATCGAGACCATCCTGGTCAACATGGTGAAACCCCCTCTCTACTAAAATTACAAAAAATTAGCTGGGCATGGTGGCATGTGCCTGTAATCCCAGCTACTCAGGAGGCTGAGGCAGGAGAATTGCCTGAACCCAGGGGGCGGAGGTTGCGGTGAGCCGAGATCACGCCATTGCACTCCAGCCTGGGTAACAAGAGCGAAACTCCGTCTAAAAAGAAAAAGAAAGAAAAAAAAAGAAAAGGGATAGTCATTTAAGGAATAAATGAAAGTGAGGGGTAGTAGAAGATTGGGGAGGGGAAAATCTGAGCACATTTCTGATGTAAAAGGCGAGAATGTATCCATGATGGAAAAAGGGAGAAGAATGGGTGGAGTGAGCAAGTGAGGAAATCTGGTCAGATGATGAGGTGACAGAAAGACAGCTCAGATTTGGAAAGAAAGTAGTTTGGGCATTTCCTCGTCTCGTGTGGGACAGGGAGGGGAGTGAGGATGGGCCTAGCTCATGATTTCAAATGCTCAATGGTGATTTGCTGAGTTAGGTGTATGAAGAGCCTCTGAAATTAAGAAGTAGGGTCCAACCAGTGCTGCGATCTATTTCATATTGTGACTAAATAATTCTCCCTCCTAAAGCCATCCACTCAGAATCAAATTCAAAAACACTGTCTAGATTGTACCGGGACTTCAAAATTGTTTAAAATTGTAGGCATAATACATTTTTTAAAGTAGGCAATTTAATAAGAAGTCCTATCAGTTACACTGACTTTTTTAGTATAAAATATGTCAAATACAGTAAAAGAAATTACAGAAATTCTATCAATATGCAAATTTGCTCATATATGACGATGTATTTAGTTAAAATGGTAGTCCCTTTGATGACATACCGTAAAAGAAAAATCAGAGAAATAGAAGAATCAAGTTACTGATGAGAGTAGAAGATTCAATATTATTTCATCTATTCAGATAAGTAACTATAGCTTAAAATAAAATAAAAAATAAATAAGATATTCGATAAGTGGGCCAGGCGTGGTGGCTCATGCCTGTAATCCCAACACTTTGGGAGGCTGGGGCAGGCAGATCATGAGGTCAGGATATTAAGAACATCTTGGCCAACATGGTGGAACCCTGTCTCTACTAAAATACAAAAAATTAGCTGGGCATGGTGGCACATGTCTGCCTGTAGTCCCAGGTACTCAGGAGGCTGAGGAAGGAGAATCCCTTGAACCTGGGAGGTGGAGGCTGCAGTGAGCTGAGATTGCAGCACTACACTTCAGCCTAGTGACAGAGAGAGACTCTGTCTCAAAATAAACAAACAAACGAACAAATAAATAAATAATATATTTCATAAGCTGTGCAGAAGGAGTAATAAGGAATTCTTTAAAGAAATCTTTTTTTACTGAATACGATTTTTTTAACATTTAAAAGCATGAGAGTGGATATAATGTGCTTATTAACCAGTATAAGGTTTTCCATTTGAAGAGAAAACATTAATATAGACATTTTCAGAATGAATATTTGTTTGACATTAATATTTAATTTATGCACACCTCTCCTTTCATATTTATTTATTTACTTATTATTATAAAGGTTTGCTCCTTTTCACTGAATAGGGTATTATTTTGACATCCTTTAGTACAATTTTTAACAAACAGTTTCAGCTGTGCAGCAGAGCAGACCTTGCTGCCTAGTGGAAGGAGCCTGGGACTTGGTACACCTGGCTTCTGGCCCCAGTGCTGTTAAGCCATGCTCTTGGGAAACTGATCTGGGTGTTCTGGAGCTTGGTTTCTTCATCTACAACACAAAGGGCTTGCTGGTCTGAAAATCTCAACCAAGCCCCAATCCTTGAGGGGCTTTTATGAATATCCCAGGACATGTGCTGCCTGTTTCAATGACTTGAATTGCTAATGGTTTATGTTGTTCTAGGGCTAGAGATGCTAAAAGTATTCCAATGTGTGGGAAAATCTAACACAAGGAAATCGCCATATCCAAAACACCCATAGCACCCACTCTGAGAAGCAGGAGAGGCGGTTTACAGCACTGGGTCTGGAGTGGGCATGGGTCATTGTCCCTCACCCTAACCACTGCCACCTTCAGCCAAGATTCTAAACATAATGGAGGAGAGTGGAGGGTGCATCTATTTGAGGGTCTCTGTTTTCTCTGTGAATCTGAGTGTGCTGTCCACTGAGAGCAGGTGTGGAAGGTGTGAGTATAGTTAGTATAAAAGACTTGATACAATTGTCACAGAGAAAGATACATAAATCGGAGTTGTAGGCAGCTTCGAAGACTTATTCAAGGTGGAGGACTGTGAATATACTGACTATAATCTGGATTGTTTTATGGTAAACATAAAACAATGTAAGGAAACTAAACTGGCTATAAAATTCTTTTGTGTGTGTGTGTGAGACAGAGTCTCTCTCTGGTGCCCAGGCTAGAATGCAGTGGTGTGATCTCAGCTCACGGCTGCAACCTCTGCTTCTCAGGTTGAAGCAATTCTTCCATCTAAGCTTCCCGAGTAGCTGAGATTACAGGCATGTGCCACCATGCCCAGCTAATTTTTGTATTTTTTAGTAGAGAAATTGAAGAATTACCTTACTAACGAGAGTAGAAGATTCAATATTAATTTATCTATTCAGATAACTCAACTACACCTTAAAATAAAACATACAAAAAAAGATATTTGATAAGTGGTGCAGAAAGAGTAGTAAGGAATTCTTTAAAGAAAACATTTTTTACTATATATGATACTTTTTAACATTTAAAAGCATCAGAGTGGATATAATGTGCTTATTAACTGGTGAATTAACAGGCATATTAGCAGGTGTGTGCCCAGACCAAAATTCATGATTTTTACCAACATTTCTTAATATCCTTGGGGGAGGAGTGGAGAAGTGGAAAGTTAAATTGACCCCGGACTGAGGTTTTGTGTGACATCTGGAAAAGAAGGGAAAAAAGGAAGTGAGGATATTTTAAGAGATTCATTGGGGTGGTTGACCCTGGAGTCTCGACTGGATGAAGATGAATCAAGACTGAGGAAGAATCAGACGAAGTAGCATGGTAGGAGTCAGATGCTGAATCATCTCGATCCAAAGGCATTAAACATTCATGTTGGTATATATTTTTTTTTTTTTGAGACGGAGTTTTGCTCGTTACCCAGGCTGGAGTGCAATGGCGCGATCTCGGCTCACCGCAACCTGCGCCTCCTGGGTTCAGGCAATTCTTCTGCCTCAGCCTCCTGAGTAGCTGGGATTACAGGCACACGCCACCGTGCCCAGCTAATTTTTTGTATTTTCAGTAGAGACAGGGTTTCACCATGTTGACCAGGATGGTCTTAATCTCTTGACCTTGTGATCCACCCGCCTCGGCCTCCCAAAGTGCTGGGATTACAGGCTTGAGCCACTGCGCCCGGCAAATATACTTAACATATAAATAGACAATAGCTAATATCACTGACCACCATTGTCCCAAAAAAGTTCTAGAAAAAGAGCAATGAGAATTAGGAAAGAGAGAGTCTAGTCCCAAAACAGATGTACAAGCATGGGCAAGTTACTTAACTTCTTAATTCCTTTCTAATTTGCAAAATGGAGGTCTGATTAATAAACTCCTTAACACCTCCTACCTCTAAAATTTAGTTTCCTTATTTCTCAGACCCCTAGCTGTTCTGGGTTCACACTACATCTGGTAGACTGACCTAATAATGTTTATACCAAGTATCTTCACACTTAAAACCATAATCCTGTTCTTTCTACTCACAGCCCAGTTAACTTCACGTCAGGCAAATCTCATTATATATGTAAATTATTTTAAAAACATCCCCCTCTTTTCTCCTAGACTCTTCCCATTTTTATCCAAACACAAAAGAGACATAATTTCATACTATTTTATTCTCTCCTCTATTCTCCATGAACTAAAATCCAATCCCAATCAGATTTCCATTTTACAAATTAGAAAGTAACTAAGAAATAACTTGCCCATGTTTACACACACACACACACACACACACACACACACACACACACACACAGCACCCCTCCTAACATTTATTAATTTTAATTGGAAGGCCGGGCGCGGTGGCTCACGCCTGTAATCCCAGCACTTTGGGAGGCCGAGGCAGGTGGATCACGAGGTCAAGAGATCGAGACCATCCTGGTCAACATGGTGAAACCCCATCTCTACTAAAAATACAAAAAATTAGCTG
>CAUYOR010081569.1:0-11023 GCA_963573925.1 Callimico goeldii
TCTGTTTCTTTTTTTTTTTTTTTTTTTTTAGACGGAGTTTCTCTCTTGTTACCCAGGCTGGAGTGCAATGGCGCGATCTCGGCTCACTGCAACCTCCGCCTCCTGGGTTCAAGCAATTCTCCTGCCTCAGCCTCCTGAGTAGCTGGGTTTACAGGCACCTGCCACCATGCCCAGCTAATTTTTTTGTATTTTGAGTAGAGACGGGGTTTCACCACGTTGACCAGGATGGTCTCAATCTCTTGACCTCGTGATCCACCCGCCTCGGCCTCCCAAAGTGCTGGGATTACAGGCTTGAGCCACTGCGCCCGGCCATCTCAATTCTGTTTCATACATATATATGTCTATCCTAAACCAGTATCATATATTGTTTTGATTATTTAGCTTATTGAATGTTCTACTTTTGTTACTCCAGATGTGCTTCTGATTTTTAGTACCTTTTAGTATATCATGATCATTATTTCATATTCTCCCTTTTTTGATGCAAGTACTTCTGTGTGGATCATTTGCATAATCAGCACACCTGTCATTTAAGGTAATTAAGTAGTGTTTGTTTTATTGCCTTACTGTGCTGTGGTTAGATTTTCCAGGCTCTTATTTTACCCTGTTTTCTGAGTTGTTTTTTACTGTTTTAGAATGCCTTGTTTGCACTGCTCCTTCTGGGCCCAGACTCGTTAGCTACTGAGGCCCACTCCCTTAATATCAAAGAATACTGACTGCTGTTTTTACTTATCCTCACAAAAACTCAGGCTACACCCATATGCTTCAGCTCAGTGCTCATACTTCCTGCCAGTTGTGGACTGAATTTCTGAGGCAGAAAGCCTGCTAAGAAAATCTCTTCCTTGAACTGGAGCTCTCCAGAGGTCAAGAGTGGCACTTGCCTTATGCTCTCTGATATGCTTTGTTGTAAATTGCAGTCCCTGAGATATCATATTGATGAGAAGACACATGGGAAAGAACCTGTCTTTTACTTCTCTTTCATGCTGCCAGAAGAAGCATTTATAAGTGCTGTCTCCATATGTACCCCTCATCTTTAGAAAGGAAGAGCTGTGGCTGGTCACGGTGGCTCACACCTGTAATCCTAGCACTTTGGGAGGTTGAGGCGGATGGATCATGAGGTCAGGAGTTCAAGACCAACCTGGCCAAGATGGCAAAACCCTATCTCTACTAAAAATACCAAAATTAGCCAGGCACGGTGGTGGGTACCTGTAATCCCAGCTACTTGAGAGACTGAGGCAGGAGAATCGCTTGAACCCGGGAGGCGGAGGTTGCAGTGAGCTGAGATTATACCACTACACTCTAGCCTGGGTGACAGAGCAAGACTCTGTCTCGTTTTTTTTTGTTTTGAGATGGAGTTTCGCTCTTGTTACCCAGACTGGAGTGCAATGGCACAATCTCGGCTCACCGCAACCTCCGCCTCCTGGGTTCAAGCAATTCTCCTGCCTCAGCCTCCTGAGTAGCCGGGACTACAGGCACGCGCCACCACGCCCAGCTAATTTTTTTGTATTTTTAGTAGAGACAGGGTTTCACCTTGTTGATCAAGATGGTCTCGATCTCTTGACCTCGTGATCCACCCGCCTTAGCCTCCCAAAGTGCTGGGATTATAGGCGTGAGCCACCACACCCCGCCAAGACTCCGTCTCAAAAAAAAAAAAAAAAAAGACAGACAGGAAGAGCTGGCAGAAATTATAGGCCTTGTTCATGGTCATCCAGTGATGTCAAGAGTGCTGCTAGGAACAGAATTCATCCCCTACTGCCATGGATTCCTTTCTTGTTATCATTACCAAATGTTCCTTCCCTATTGTTCAATAGAAAATACATCTCAGTATTTTCTCCAAGGGAAGTTTTGAGTGTCTTGTTCCCTTTTGGGAAATCAGATGATTTTCCACTTCTCCACTTGGATTCTGTACCCATTTCACTAAAGTCCTTCATAGATTAATTTTTTTTTTCTTGCTCTGTCACCCAGGCTGGAGTGCAATGGCTCGATCTCAGCTCACTGCAACCTCCACCTCCTGGGTTCAAGCGATTCTCATGCCTCAGCCTACCAAGTAGCTGGAATACAGGCATGCACCACTACACCTAAGTTTTTGTATTTTTGGTAGAGACAAAGTTTTGCCATGTTGGCTAGGCTGTTGTGGAACTCCTGACCTCAGGCAATCTACCCACCTCTGCCTACCTAAGTGCTGGGATTACAGTTGTGAACCACCGCACCCAGTCTGATTTAACGTTTTATTTATTTATTATTATTATTATTTTCACTTTAATTCAGTCTCCACAGAGACTGTCAAAAATTGCCAATGCCGACTATATTTCAAGTCGTCATGGCAGGGTATTGGGAAAAGTTTTCAATTAACAATAATCACGCCTTGGATAAACCTTATTGGCTATGATACTGCCGCTGCACAAAGCTGATTTGACGTTTTATAACAAAACTCTCTAGTCTTTGTCCCTATTGAAAATTGTTATGGACTAAATGAGTTTACATTTGCACAAGGTGGAATTTCATTTCAGTGATGAAAGTAGATGGTTAGGCCAGGCGCGGTGGCTCATGCCTATAATCCCAGCACTTTGGGAGGCCGAGGCGGGTGGATCACGAGGTCAAGAGATCGAGACCATCCTGGTCAACAAGGTGAAACCCCGTCTCTACTAAAATACAAAAATTAGCTGGGCATGGTGGTGCACACCTATAGTCCCAGTTACTCGGGAGGCTGAGGGAGGAGAATTGTTTGAACCCAGGAGGTGGAGGTTGCGGTGAGCCAAGATCCTGCCATTGCACTCCAGTCTGGGTAACAACAGCGAAACTCCGTCTCAAAAAAAAAAAAAAAAAGAAAGTAGATGGTTAGGACACACGTGGTGGCTCACGCCTGTAATCGCAGCACACTTTGGGAGGCCGAGGTAGGCAGATCACGAGGTCAGGAGATTGAGACCATCTTGGCCAACATGGTGAAACCCCATCTCTACTAAAAATACAAAAAATTAACCAGGTGTGGTGGCACATGCCTGTAATCCCAGCTACTCGGGAGGCTGAGGCAGGAGAATCACCTGAATGCAGAAGGCAGAGGCTGCAGTGACAGGAGATCGAGCCACTGCACTCTAGCCTGGGCAACAGAGTGAGACTCTGTCGAGAAAGAGAGAGAGAGAGGGAGAGAGAGAGAGAAATGAAATGAAATGTGATGGTTTCAGGTTGATTATTTCATTAATCCACTTGTTTTTTTTTTTTTGGAGACGGAGTCTCACTCTGTCACCAAAGCTGGAGTACAGTGGCACACTCACAGCTCACTGCAGCCTCAACCTCCCATGTTCAAGCGATCTTCCCACCTCATCTTCCCCAGTAGCTCGGACTGTAGGTGAGTGCCATGATGCCCAGCTAATTTTTTTGTATTTTTTGTAGAGACAGAGTTTTGCCGTGTTGCCCAGGCTGGTCTTGAACTCTAGGCTCAAGCAATCCACTGGCCTTGGCCTCCCAAAGTGCTGGGATTATAGGCATAAGCGACCCTACCTAGCCATTAGCCCACATTTAAGATCCCAGTTTCCAACTTGCCATTCCCTCTTCCCCTAGCCCCTGGCAACCACCATTCATTCTACTTTCTGACTCTATAGTATGAATTCGACTACTCAAGTTATGGCATATAAGTGGGATCATACAGTGGGATTTCGTGACTGGCTAATTTTACTTAACATAATGTCCTCAAGGTTTATTCATGTTGTAGCACATGTCAGAATTTCCTTCCTTTTTATTTGTATTTATTTTTTTATTTGAGACACGGTCTCTGTCACCTGGGCTGTAGTGCAGTAGCACAATCTCAGCTCATTGCAGCCTCCTTGTCAACAATCCTCCTGCTTCAGCCTCCTGAGTAGCTAGAACCACAGGTGCACACCACCACATCCAGCTATTTTTTTGTATTTTTAGTAGAGGTGGGGTCTTGCCATGTTGCCCAGGCTGGTCTCGAATGCCTGAGCTCAAGCAATCTGACCACCTCTGCATCCCAAAGGGCTGGAATCACAGGCTTGAGCCACTGCATTCAGCCTTTCCTTCCTTTTAAAGCTAAATAATATTTTAGCCACCTTTTGTTTATCCATTCACCTATTGATGGACACTTGGGTTGTTTCCACCTTTTGGCTGTTGTGAATAATGTTACTGTGAATGTGGGTGTACAAATACCACTTTGAGACACTGTTTTCAGTTCCTTTGGGCCTATACCAGAAGTAGAATAGCTGGATCGTATGGTAATTTTAATTTTAATTTTTTTAGGAACCACCATACCATTTTCCAGTGGCTGTACTATTTTACATTGCCACCAACAGTGCATAAAGTTTCCAATTTCTCCACATCCTCACCAACTCTATGTTTTGATAATAGCCATCCTAACGGGTTTTGTAGAATGCAGTGAATATATATTTTAAAGAACCTTGAGTCATAACTCAATTCATATTTTGTATACAGATTTTTAAAATAATTATAACAGGCCGGGTGCAATAGCTCATGCCTGTAATCCCAGCACTTTGGGAGGCTGAGGCGGGTGGATCATGAGGTCAAGAGATCGAGACCATCCTGGTCAACATGGTGAAACCCCGTCTCTACTAAAAATACAAAAAATTAGCTGGGAATAGTGGTGCGTGCCTGTAATCCCAGCTACTCAGGAGGCTGAGGCAGGAGAATTGCCTGAACCCAGGAGGCGGAGGTTGCGGTGAGCCAAGATCGCGCCATTGCACTCCAGCCTGGGTAACAAGAGCGAAACTCTGTCTCAAAAAAAAAAGAAAAAAAAATTACAAAACAATGTATTTTACATACAATTTACATGCCCTGGGCTAGCCATTTTATAAAAGTACATACATGTATACCAGACAGTATTTCCATTAAGGAACTTACTATAGAGTTGGGGAAATAAAGAATTGTCAAATGAAAAGATAAGTTGTGATAATTAATTCAAGTAACTTTACAAGAAGAAATGCTACAAGGCTAAACATAGCTAGTTGCCAAGCGGAAGCTCCAGTCTGTAATGTAGGATAGTGGCACACGTGGAAGCATGTAAGAGAGCTCTAGGCTGCCATGAATTGGGAGAGTGGGATTTAAGCTGAACTTTGTTGAGGGGAAGGTAAGATTTAGGGGGAAAAAAACCAGAAGGGATAAGAAAGTACTCTCTAAGCAAGAAATATTCCAGTGCAAAGGAGTCAGAAATGAGAACCTCCAACATGGACAGAAGAAAACAGAGCCAAGGGCTGGAATTTAGAATTATTCAGTAGGACTGATTATAGCCAATTCACCATTTATATTGACTTGGTATGCACCCTGAGGACCACAACATGGCAATTCCTGACTTTAAGGAACATTAAGTCAGTACAGGAAACAACATAATATAAAATAAGTCAAATGTAGACACAGAGTGCAATAGGCATCCGAAAGCAAAACATTGAGTAATCTTTCAAAGAGAACTAAAGCTAGTTTTTAAATTTCAATGTTAGTATACCTGTGTGTTTGGATTACAGCTACTGTTTCAACTTTGTCTTTGCACACATGCTATAACTGTGAGCTTTCTGTTGTATTTTATTTGATGTCTTCTGCATCCCCGAGTATAAATATGCCTCTTTCACTGGCAACCTACATTTTGATCACGTAGATGTCTCTGTCACAATAGTTAATAGAATACCTGAAAAGGTGATGGTGATACAGGATGACAACAGCTTTACTTTTTCTGTGTTCAGACTCAGTAAACTGTGGTTATGCAGTTAAGCAATGCAGTTCTTTGTTAATGACAGATTTATTGAAGACAAGCTTTCAGGAGCTTTCAGATTCTACTAGAAATCCTACTAAAGTGCTTTCCATTAAACCATTAGAGTAGTCATTAAAACTGTTAGTGTAGACTTGTTTTTCATGAGTTATTGGTCTCTCACCATTCTTAGTAGTTTCTGCCAATACTGCTCTACCCTTTGCTGCATTATGGCTATTCATTTCCAAGGAAAGAATGCACATCAGCTTTCTCTCTTTTCCTGCAAAATTTATGGTCTTTGAGCGTTGTAGGGCAGCACTGTTGGGTGTGTAGAAACAAGGGAGAACTTGAAATGTGTCTTTTTGTTTCCAATTGTTAAGGGTAAAGATTATACTTAATATCCCACTCTTTTGGATTTAATAGGAATCATGTTAGAATCTAACTATAGAGTATAGAAAGCTGTTGCTTGCTTTCATTGTCAAAAAAATTTTGGAAATGAAAACCGTGGGATGAATGAATGCATCATTAAACCACATTAACAGAGGTATCTGGTGTTTATTTTCCTTACTGTCCATACTTTTTAAATAAGGAAGTAAACTCTAATAATAAATGTATGATTTATATACCTATTAGAGTGTCGTACTTAAGAGCTCTATCTTTAAAGTCAGAAATCCCTCGATTTACATTCCAACTCTTCTAATTTATGGATCACCAAGAGTCACTCATGGAACGTATCTTAACCCCTCTACGTTTCAATTTCTTTATCTGGAATATGGAGATAACAATATCAAAGATACCTCTAAATTTGTTTTAAGAATTACATGGAATTCTCTAAGTGGTGATAATTCACCCCTCATTGTCATCGTCATCCTCAAAATCAGAAGTAATTTAACCTGATTACTTCTTACTACCATTCTTTGGTGAGTTTAGAGTAAGACAGTCTAGTCTTGTGTTTCAGCTCTTCAGTATTCCTTCTTGATCATAAGTCTACACTGAACTTACCTTCATGGACCCCAGAAGCCAGCTGAAAATTTTTCTATGGATTTCACAAAATACTCTCCAGAGTGTTGAGTCCTACAGTCTGCTCCTTCTGCCTCTGACATGACAAGACAAAGTCACGTGTCAGTTGCGAAAAGTGTTCTGCAACTCTCTTTTTCTCTCTTCCTAGAAAGTAGTACAGTGCTCACAAATGGAAAAATTAAAGAACATGGATAGTAAACATGAGGAAACTGAAATAACTGTCATTTATCACAACTCAGAGATAACTGCTGATAGCATTGGTATATAGCATTCCAGGTTTTTATCTGTGTGTATTCATATATGTATGCAGTGTGTATGTGTATATATATGTATATATTTTAACAAAAGTACTGTTTTATCTTTCCATGCCACTAGATACATAACCATTTTAATAGCTTCATACTTTTTCATACCATCTGCTCTTGTATTAAGACTATTTCCATGCTTTTCAAAGTTATTTTAAATGATTCTATACATGTCCTATACATTTGTCCAGGGCAAAGATTTTTTTCACTCTCAAGGCTTTTTGGCAGAGTTTAGTATCTGACAGTATGTCTGAAGTCTAACACCAGGTAATGGATGAATGACAGACTGGCTTAATTTTTGGAGAAAGTGCACAGGGGTGTGACTTGAGCCAGGTAGAGAAGGCAAAGTGATCCCAAGACAGGCCTCCAGTCCTTGAGAGTACCTTGATATGGTCACTTTACAACTTGATCCTTAATTCTGAAACTTGAAGGAGATCTGTTTTCTGGAAAGCTCACTTTCATTGGTTGTGTGATCTGAGTGGCCATGTAATTAAGCTGTGATGACAAAATGCTACCATCATTCTGAGAGGACCAGATTTTCAGGGTCATCATCCTCCCTGGCCCTCCATTGTCTACATGTCTGTGCCTTACTTTCCTACTGACCGACATAGCATTTTTTTTGATATGTTAATGCACAGATTTTTAAAAGACATGTTAATATATGTTATAATGTTTAGAATATATTATATTTGAAGACATATCATGGTTAATTGTATAATACTCAAGCAATAGAATAACTCCATGGTTTTATTTCCAAAGCACTGAAAAGAAAAAAGAAATTATTACCTAATTACATTTAATATTTCAATCAGAGCCTTAAATATTATAAATTATATGTGATTCACAAGATTAAAAGTCATGCCTATAGAATGTATTATCAGTGTATAAAATTAGTTCATTTACTTTGATCACAATTGAATACATATCCAGGCAGCTTATATACTGTACTTTCCTTCCATCTCCAATGCTGCCTTAGGATAAAGAAAAAGCAGTTATCTCAATGGGCTAAATTGTTGGTTTATTACAGAGCACAGTAAATGTGTGCTGAGAAACACATTCTCTGCTTTCTTCCTTTTTCTCTCTTCTGTGCAGCACCATAGGTAATCTGAATGAGGGTGAATCATGGTAAAGTTAGCCACGTTCTCTCATTCCGGATTCAATATCTCATTGCTGTATCAACAGTGTTAGATAATTGGAGATAGGTATTGCATTGCAGAAATTTATCTTTACTTTTTCCCACCCACCTATTCATATGATAGAGTCTGTAAGTGGACTTAGATTTTAGCGGAGACTGATACCTGTCTCTGTCTTTGTTTCTCTCTGTCTTTCTCTCCCTCCCTCCCTCCTTCCATCCCTCCCTCCCTCCATCCCTCCATCCCTTCCTCCCTCCACCTACATGTACACACCTGACTCTGATGGTTATGACACTGTCATGAAGCTTGCCTGGATATAGATGTGAATATGAGGAAGTTAGGTAGGACCAGCTCTACCTTGGGGTGGCCATATAATTTCTTGCCCAAACTGGGACAGTTCGAGAGTGAGAAAGGGTCCTGTAAATAACTATGCTGTGATAATAGGTATGAACTGGGATGTAGGGACTACCTAACTGAAACTCAGCCTATTTTAGAGTTCTATTCTGGAGTATTTATTCTTCCATCTGATCATCACGGTCCTTCCATTCTCCCTGCGACTCCTGACGTAAGTGGCTTTGAGATCTTTGGGAAGCACAACTGTTCAAACAAATCAAAAACAAAAACAACTGTTGTATTAAAATGGCCAACTAATTGTATAAACCTATACTGCTATCAGAAAATTGGGTCATATGGTCTATACAGAACTGTCATTGTCAAGTAGCCATTATATGTTACTTCCAAATAGCAAGTAGAGATGTAAAAGTTGGAAAACAGAGTACAAAAGGCTGTCATAGCTGATAGCTTAGAATGACTTTCAAATAAACAAAAGTCACAGATGGCTTTTATGAATTAGGTTGCAGCCACTTTTGAGCTGGAAACCATTCTGTTTGTTTAAAATTATTTTTATATCTCTGTTCTATTTTAATGTGTATTTGTTTTATCACACCTTTGGAGGGGAATTTTTTTTAACTATTTCTGAGGTTCTAAGGTAAAAGTAATAGTTGCTGTGTATCCTGCCTGTAATGCCTCTTAGCTATTCATTCCACAAATAAATTTTAAAATTCACTATATACTAAACACAGAATGTACAATATCAGTTAAATCACAACCCCATAGCAGTGTTCTCAAGTGATTCTGTCTATTATTTTCAGAGGTCTAATGTATAAGATCATCAGTGCACTGATTTTTCTCCTAATAGTTAACTTAGAATAGTCTCTAATTTTACAGTATAAAACTAATATACATTTTTTTAAAACTTGTCTTTGAAAGTAATCTTTTAATTTAGAAAGATACTAAACTCTTAAAATTCTAGATTGTGTTAATTTTCTAGTTTATCACGTGTAAGAGATAAATATACATGACATTTTAGGTTGTAAATACTTTCTAAGGCACCATGGTTATAAGTAGTAATGATCATTCTGTGTGTCTTTAATTGAAAGCCTCTATTTAGTATGGGATATTGCTACCTTACCTGCAAGGACTAATAATATTAATGGCATGGGGTTGTTTGAATATATACTGTGCCCAAAAGGCACATGTGTATGGTCATGTTTTTCAGTCAGAGAGTTGTACTAAATACATTTGTTATGAAAGGGGGTACAGGAGTTTTTGAAGTAATTATTTGCGATTTTCTGTGTTCTGACACAGAATGGGAGAAAACATTACTCTTTCTTATTTCATTTTGGATGTAGAATTTTTATCTCTTTCTAAATGAGAAAATGACATTTGAAACACATTGACTGAACATTAAGAAAAGTTTATTTATGTTTCAATTTAGAAATTCATCTGTTCCCCTCACCCCCATCTGAAACTAAATATGGAAAAAGAAACAAAGACTTAATACAGAAACTTTGTGTTAAATGACAAGCAAAGCAATGATGAAGGCCCATAATACATCTATGTTTAGGATGCAAAGTAAAAATAGGAAGAAAAACAGTATGTTTAAAATTAAATTAGACATTTTCATATTTGATTAAAAGAATTACTGTTATCATTTAAATTAATCTGACTTTATAAAATGAAGATGATGATTTATCTTAACAATTTTCCTTATAGTGTTTCTTAAATGATATTGTAATATCAGTTGCACAACAACCATGAAACCAAGCTATTCATTCATAATTTGTTTTATTTTGAATCTACTTATGTATTGGGTTTTCTAAATGGTCAAGTTTCTATTATCATATGAAATGCAAAAAGTGAGAAACATATGCAGCTGTGCTGTTTTTTGTTATCTCTGCCAAAAAAGTAAATCAGGTTCCAAGTTATATAGATGGATGTATGTTATAAGGTAAGTAGGAGAGCAGAAATAGATTTATTTGCATAAATTGGGCAGCTGCCTCAGTTTTATGCTTTAATATCAAAAAAGACACAGCTAGCATCAAGGAGAAAGCAGACATTCCTTGGAGGCTAGGACTGTCTTTGATCAGGGATGTTCTTATACAAGTCACTGGGTAGAGAGAAGAGAAGGTAAAACATCTAGCCTTCTTTTATTTATTTATTTATTTATTTATTTATTTATTTATTTATTTATTTTTGAGATGGAGTTTTGCTCTTGTCACCCAGGCTAGAGTGCAATGTCACGATCTCGGCTCACCGCAACCTCCGCCTCCTGGGTTCAAGCAATTCTCCTGCCTCAGCCTCCTGAGTAGCTGGGATTACAGGCACGCGCCACCGTGCCCAGCTAATTTTTTGTATTTTTAGTAGAGATGGGGTTTCACCATGTTGACCGGGATGGTCTTGATCTCTTGACCTTGTGATCCACCCGCCTCGGCCTCCCAAAGTGCAGGGATTTTTTAATGATAACTTTGCATCAGGTGCTTTACCTTAATACTTTGGGATCAATACAGATGTGCCAGCAT
>CAUYOR010081570.1:0-50461 GCA_963573925.1 Callimico goeldii
TCTCCTATTGGTCACCCCAGCTTCCCATGCTCTCCTATTGGTCACCCCATCTTCCCATGCTCTCCTATTGGTCACCCCAGCTTCCCATGCTCTCCTATTGGTCACCCCAGCTTCCCATGCTCTCCTATTGGTCACCCCATCTTCCCATGCTCTCCTATTGGTCACCCCAGCTTCCCATGCCCTCCTATTGGTCACCCCCAGCTTCCCATGCTCTCCTATTGGTCACCCCCAGCTTCCCATGCTCTCCTATTGGTCACCCCCAGCTTCCCATGCTCTCCTATTGGTCACCCCTAGCTTCCCATGCCCTCCTATTGGTCACCCCAGCTTCCCATGCTCTCCTATTGGTTATCCTCAGTTTCCCATGCTCTCCTATTGGTATCCTCAGCTTCCCAACCCTCAGCATTTAGACCTTTCCACCATCTTAACATTTCCTCTTCTCTGCCCGCTGCCCTCTTGGCCACACAGACCACTCTCCTGACTGCCAGGCAGCTGCAGGCTCAGCTTATCTCTCCTGCATGACCCCTCTGGAGTGCACCTCCCTGGCCCTCTGTCTCCAACCCTACCAAGTCCACCTGCAGGGCTGCCCTTCTTCCCTCTGCTTGGCTGACTTCCTGCAGCCTCTCCACCTGAGCAGAGGCCACTCCCTGGAGAAGTTCTCTCCTCCTGTGGGCCCTTCCTACCACTCGCCAGCCCCCTGTGTCCGTGGAGCTGGTGCCATACACTGCCCTGTAGCGTGGCTGCATCCCACCCCTCGGGCACCTTCTGCCCAGACTGGCCTATCTTTCCATGGGCCACAAGCTCCTGCTGGGCCACAGGCCAGGTCTGCAGATTTACTCCACCCTCTAAGGCCAAGGCAGGGCAGGGAGGCAGTAGCTGTGCCAAGGACACAGAGGAAAAGAGAACCTGAAACCAAGACCCTGATGCCCCTTGGACATCAGCTCAACTCCAGCAAGTAGAGCATGTGGCTTGTAGATGTCATCTCACAGGCTAGAAAGCTCCGTTCCTTCCCATGTAAGATTAGACATCCATATTTCAATTTACCTGAAACACTAGGTGAAAGTGTGTAAAAACCATGAGACTCAGTGCCACAGATTAGGGACTGAATCAAGTTAGGTCTAAAGGCTACTGGGTCCCCGCTAGTGAAGAGGTCTTCATGATGGACATCTTTTAATTGCATTCCTCTTTGTCTTGTTTTCATAGCAATTCGTATTGTGGAGACATGTTTGTCTATTCTCTGCAAGAAACTGTGAATACATAAGGAAATGGACATTTCTAGGAGAATGAGGCATGCACATTTAATAAGAATTTCACAAGCAGAGTAGGCAAATGGAAAGGTTTTGTATTTTGTTGTTTGTTTTTTTTTTTTTAATTTTTATGTAAATAGCTGTATTTAATCACACAAATCCTGTGTGCTTTGCCTTTTATCCTGCAGTAGAAGAGGTATTTTTAGGATGGTTTAAGACCCAGCGGCTGCTCCTGTTTCAAGGTGGCTCTGGCATCTAGAGTTGAAGTCACCGCATTGCTCATAACAGACAGTGGTGTCCTGGGTACCCAGAAGAACGTTAACACATTCTTGCTGCTGATGGATTGAAAAGCAATTTGATCAAAAATAGCTTTGGGTCAGGCACGGTGGCTTGAGCCTATAATCCCAGCACTTTGGGAGGCCAAGGCAAGTGGATCACCTGAGGTCAGGAGTTTGAGAACAGCCTGGCCAACATGGTGAAACCAACCCCATCTCTACTAAAAATACAAAATTAGCCAGGCATGGTGGTGTGTGCCTGTAATCCCAGCTACTCAGGAGGCTAAGGCAGGAGAATAACTTGAGCCTGAGAGGCTGAGATTGCAATGAGCCAAGATGGTGACACTGCACTCCAGCCTGAGTGACAGAGTGAGACTCCATCTCAAAAAAAAAAAGAAAAAAGTTTTTTTTTTTTGGTGGGGGGCAAAAGAAAAAGTGCATTCTGTCATTGTGAAACTGCTCTCATGATCAGACCAAGCATCCTCCATGCTGGAAGAGGGGGGACAGAGCACCCACAATCTCAGACCATTGCTCTACAGTGCCCCCTGCTGTCAGGGCACTGAGCCGAACAAAGCTGAGTGAGGTCTGAAAGATACTGGCATGAAGGGCTATGTTGACATTTTACAAATAGGGATAATTATTAGGACCAAAGACCTCCTTTCCTGAGCAGTTTTAACCGTAGGCACTCTTACTTTTATTTTGTTTTAATTAAAATTTTTAGTTCTTTTGTATTTAATAAATGATGCATGTGAAAGTAGATATTATGTTGTCTTAGTTGCCCATTCTAGTGAAATGAGTCAACAGGACATCAAAGAGCTCTTGACTAAACTTCAGCACTGTCCACTTGGAATCTTCTAGATCCAGCATCTTATGAATTAAAAATCAGGAAAGCCAATGAATCATCATGTCTACATTTTATAACTTCAGGATAATTTAAGGTGATTTGAGTAAGATGAGAGGAAGAAATGCAGATTCGTTTTAGTTAAAAATTCTTTCAAGTAAAATGTTGTCACACAGAGGTAGCATTTTTCTTTTCTGTTTCAACTTTTATTTTAGATATAGGAGGTACCTGTGCGTGACTGTTACGTAGGCCCAGGTAATGAACACAGCACCCAGGAGGCAGTTCTGCAGGCCCCACCCCTCTACAGTGTCCACAGTGTTGACTGTTCCCATGTTATGTCCATGTGTGCTCATGTTGAGCCCCCACTTATAAGTGGGAACATGTGGTAGGAGGTTTTGTGTTCCTGCATTAATTCATCTAGGTTTATGGACTCCAGCTCCACCCATGTTACTGCAAATGACATCATTTTGTTCTTTTTATGGCTGCATAGTACTACACAATGTATGCGTACCACATTTATCTAATCCACCATTGATGGGTACCTGGGTTGATTCGATGTCTCCACTATGGTAAACAGCATGGCGACGAGCATGTGACCGCACATGTCTGTCTGGCATAATGATCTGCTTTTATCTGGGTGTATACCCAGTAATGGGATTGCTGGGTCTAATGTCTGTCTGGCATAATGATCTGCTTTTATCTGGGTATATGCCCAATAATGGGATTGCTGGGTCTAATGGTAGCTCTGCTTTGAATTATTTGAGGAAACTCCAAGCTACTGCCCAGTGGCTGAAATAATTTGCGTTTCCACCAACAGCGTGTAAGTGTTCCCTTTTCTTCACAGCCTCTCCAGCATCTGCTGGTTTCTGGCTTTCGTAGTAGCCGTTCAGACTGGCGGGAGATGCTGACTCGCTGCGTTTTTGGTTTGCAGTTCTCTGGTGATCACTGATGCTGCGCATTTTGTCACATTTCTTGGCCACTTGTATGTCTTCTTTTGAGAAGTGTCTGTTCACGTTCCTTGCCGATTTTTAAAGGATTATTTGTGGATTGCCTGTTGGTTTATTTGTCCCTTATAGATGTCAGATATTAAGGCTTTGTCAGCTGCACCATTTGTGAATGTCTTACATTTGCATCTTTGATGCATCTTAAGTTAATTTTTGTATGTGACAAAAGTTACAGTTCTAGTTTCATTCTTCTGCATGTGGCTCAGCAGTTATGCCAGCACCATTTCCCCATTGCTTGCTCTCGGTGGCCTTAGCAAAGATCAAGTGGTTGTAGACACGTGGCTTTACTTCTGAGTTCTCAGTTGTGTTCCATTGGCCTGTGTGCTGTTTTTACACCAGTACCAACCTGTTTTGGTGACTGTAGCCTTATAGTATACTTTGAGGTCAGATAGAGTGTAACGTCTGGCTTTGTTCTTTTTGCTTAGGATTGCTTTGGCTATTTTGGGCTCTTTTTTGATTCCATAGCAATTTTAGAATCATTTTTTTTCTGACTATGAAGAAATACATTGGTAGTTTGATAGAAATAGAATTGCATCTGTAGATTGCTTTGGGCAATATGGCCATTTTAACAATATTGATTCTGCCAATCCATGAACATGGGACATTTTTCCATTTATCTGTGTCATCTCTGATTTCTTTCAGCAGTGTTTTATGGTTCTCCTTGTGGAGATCATTCACCTCCTTGGTGAGCTGTGTTCCTAGGTATTTCATTTCATTTGTGGCTACTGTTAATAAGATTGCCTGCTTGACTGACTGTCAGCCTGCAGGTTATTGGTGTATAGAGACACTGGGGTAGCATTTTCTAATTGAAAAGATGCTGAACTCTCTCAGACAAACACATCCTTGATGGCAGTCAAGGCTCTTTGTGGACATTGGGCAGCCTCAGTCTCCATATCTGTGAAGTGGGCATGTGGTAGCATCTTACAGGGTGGTGGAGGCCCAGATGCAGTCCTGTTGGATGCTGTGAGCACAGTGTAACGGGAGTCACTGTGAGAGGAGCTTGTGAGAAGCCTCTGTCCGGGCATGAACAAGAGGTCCAGCCCTGCCTCTACACCCACACACCTGTGGCCCCACCTCTGCGCCCACACTCCTGTGCAACCCTCGCCAGCACTGAGCCTGGGTCGCCAGCTGACCTGCGTCGGCTGCAGTTGTTCATTGCATAGACCTTGTGTTATTCCTTTCATGTTTTTTTTTTAGGAATTGAAATTTCCTCATTTCAAAACAAAGTATTATTTTTTTTATTTTTGTGGGTAATGGTTTTTTATTCCTAAACTAGTGGCTAGCCCTCACTAGTTAAAATGAAAGCCCATTATAAATATTACTATTTCATTTGTCCTACAATTTTTCTACTATTTCTTAACAAAATTGTAAGTGATGTAGAATCACAAGCTTTAGATGGTATCGGGAGTATCACAAACTGCAAACTGAAGGTTGCTCAGGTGGCTCAGGGTGTGCACTGCACAGGGCCTGTGGGGGTGCCCAGACGGCCTCTGCCGTGTCCCTCTACTTGACTCCCTTGCAGCCCCACATGGTCTCTCTCAAAGGCCCTGGTGTGGGCCCTGCTCCAAACAGCAGCCACTGCCCACCCCACCCTGCGCTGCTGGGCTCCCCAGAGGAGGGGTATTCCCAAAGGAGAGAAAAGGGAGGGGCACAGTGACGGACTCTCAGACACGCTTTTCAGGGATAGCTGTGCCCACCCGCCATGGGACCACTCAGGGTGGCTTTGCTAATTCAGATTAGCAAAACACAGTCATAACATCTACAGGTTACCGTTGTATTTCGTGGGTTTTGTGGGTGTGGATTTGAGCCTCTGGTTAATGCGCAGGAATCTGAGTGTAAAACAGTAGAGAAGTCACTTCCTTGGGGAATCCTCTGTACCTTTCGGCAGAGGCTGAGAGGAAGACAGGGCGGCCAACTCCCGCCCTGCGCACTGACCTCAGTGCTTCCTCTGCAGGGGCCTGTGCGTTGCAGAATCCCCGGTAACACACCTCCCCCCGATGTCCTGAGAGCCTTCAGTCCAAACCCAAACCTTGCAGTGATGACCACTTCTTTTTTTCCTTTATTCGAATCCAGGGCAGTTTCTTAGCATTGCTCATCATGTTAGCAATGTGAGGAAGCTTTTTGCTTTCCTTAGCTTTGTTCTCTTCTTCCTCTGTGGGAAGGAGTCCCTGGGGAAGTCCGGCTCCAGGTTCAGAGCTGCTGCCAGTGGCACGGAAGACACCAAGGGAGCCGTGACCTCCTGCAAGGTCTCCCTTTCCTTGTAGCAACAGACAAAACCATAGTTTCCATCAGAATTAGGCAGCGTGGAGCTTTGCCGATTAGAGCCAGGACAGCCCTAAGCACCAGGAGAGCTAGGGCTGGAGTGTCTCCAGCCTGTTGCCAAGTTTTCCCAGCCGCACTCATGCCCATCCCCGGGAGGCAGACAGGGATCTCTTGGAGAAGCAGGTGCTTCCTAAAGGGAGGGGCTCACTGGCAGGGATTTAGGACATGGAAGAGACCAGGTCCACCTCTGAGTCCTTATTCACTCTGCTAGATTCCGACTGACATGTCTGGACCCTGCACAAATGATGTTGTGACCTTAACTGGTAGAGACAATAATTAGTAAAGAAGGACCCATCGGGTAAACGCTTGACTGAAACATTTTCTCATCCATGTGCTAAAGGAGATTTTTAACAGCTCTCACAAACAACCCTGGCCCTCAGTGCCTGTTTGGCTGTGAGTGTGGTGGCTCAGAAAGGATGACTGGGCAGCAGAAATCGTGTCAGTGAGAGTGGGTGCAGGGAACAGAGGGCTCGTGGCTGTGAAAGGGGCAGCTGCATGTGTGCCCGGCGTGTCTGCCTGCCACCAAGGGGCCACTCTAAGTTTATCCTGAGCTACTTCTCTATGTCCATTTCCTACTTTCACTCCCATGGCCTGTCTGGTCTGCATGCCCAGCCAGAAACCCAATTCCAAAGCACGAGGTCCCCACAGGCCCAGCAGGTGGCCCCCTGGTCCCCTTGAATCCCTGTCACCTGCAGAGGACCCAGGGCCCCAGGTGGCTGTCGCAGCCACTCTGGCTGAAAGGAACAACCCAGCTCTTGACAGATGAGAGATTGTGGATCCAGGTCCTGTCACCAAAGGTGCTCATGAGCCCTCAAATGTCGGGGAGGAGCCCCACTCACTCTTAGGGCCTGGACAGGGATTTGACAGGGTGGAATGCCTAGTCAGTTCCCTACACCCTGTGACTCCCGAAAGCTAGCCAGGCGTGTGCCTGACTTTCGAGGGACCAGGTGCTGGGTGCCAGGTGCGCCTTTCCAGCAGGTTGGCGCGTTCTCCTCCAGGGCCAACCCGATCCTCTGCGTATTCAAATATACACAATGTAAAAAAAAAAAAAAAAGAAGAAGAAGAAGAAAGAAACGGAGGCAGAGGGTTTTGTTTTGTTTTTGTTTGCTGTCGTTTGTTTTCCTTACGCATAAGCCCCGGCACCCTGAGGCCGTCCCATGCGGCTGCGTGTGTCCGAGGCCGGGCGGGCAGGCCCTGCCGCGTGCCGTGTGCCGTGTGCCATGGCCCTGCGGCCGGGGCCTGAGTCATCCCGTCCCTGTCTCCCCAGCAAAGCGGTACTGCAAGGACCCCAGCCCCAGCAGCAGCAGCAGCAGCAGCTACGCGCCGAGCAGCAGCAGCAACCTGAGCTGCGGCGGGGGCAGCAGCGCCAGCAGCACCTGCAGCAAGAGCAGCTTCGACTACACGCACGACATGGAGGCGGCGCACATGGCGGCCACCGCCATCCTCAACCTGTCCACGCGCTGCCGCGAGATGCCGCAGAACCTGAGCACCAAGCCGCAGGACCTGTGCGCCACGCGGGTAGGCGGCCCGGGCGGGCGGGGGTGGGGGGCCAAGGACCCCGCAGCTTCGCGTGGCCGCTGCCGCGACCTCCCAAAGCGCTCTTCCCACGGTGAGCAATCGCGCGGCTTCCCCTGCAGCGGCCTCGGCGGCCCGGGGTACAGAGCGCATCCATGTTCTAAATCGGGCCCGCGGCCAGCCTCGCAGGTTGACCCGCGTCCACGGACCCTTCTCCCGGGTTCCAGTCATTCTGTGAACAGAGGGCACCACGGGGTCTTCCTGCGGCCTCCAGTGACCCCACGGAGGTTGCAGAACCAAGGCTGGGTCTGCCGTCGGCTTCACCCCAGGAAGCTGCGGTGGTACTGGTGGCAGGTGACACGCAGGGACCGTTTCGTGGCCCACGCTCCCCATGGATTCCGGGGAGCTAGGGGAGCAGACATCAGCCTTCCACGCCGAGGGGTCCTCCCGTGTTCACGGCCAGCGCGCGGTGGCTCAGCTTTCTCAGGGGTGCCTGAAATGCCCTGAAAGGCAGAGGGAGGGGTCTGTTTCCACTTTCCAGTCAGTGGGCTCGTGGCTCCCGCTGGGCGGGAGAGCGCGTGGGATGCAGCTCGGGCCTGAGAGTGGCCGCCGAGGCCACCAGGCGGCCAAGAACCGGGAAGGTGGGCGGGCGGCCTCCGTCCTGCTGTCTGAGGGGCGCGGGGCGCGGGGCGCGGGGCGCGGGCATGTTCCCGCCTCTCCCAACAGCAAAGGTCTCCCAGCCGAGCAGCGCCTGGCCGTGCCCTGGGCGCAACACCGACCGCGGTTCCTAGAAATACCTGTAGTTTTCGTGAAGAAAGGTCGGTCATCTTAGGTTTTGAAAATGTTTTTCTTCTAGAGGTATATTTGGTCTCAGATATTGGAGACGCGTCAGGGGCATTCAGTTTCGTGGTAATCGAGGTTGCTAAAATGCAAGGTTAGCATGGAAGAGATTCTGTGGCAACCACAAAGAGAGAGAGAGAGAGAGAGAGAGAGAGAGAGAGAGAGAGAGAGAGAGAGAGAGACCCCTTTCAAGTTTTTTGGCACTTTCTTAAAATTAAACTAAAACTGAGAGAATAAATGCAACATTATGAAGCTTAAATTAGCCTCGAAGCTTCAGATCAGAGTGCACTTTGACAAAGAGAGTTCAGGCAGAATGATACTGTGTAATTTATCAAGGTAGCAGCTCCAGGGATGGGGTCTCATTCCGAGCATCTTCCTTCTGCTGTAGCGTGGAGAGGAGAAGGAGGAGAGAGCTGTAGACCTCTGAGGATGCAGCAGCTTTCACATCAGCTCTGAAATCTAATTTTTGCTCAAGAGAGTGTCACTCTTTGAGGAGAAACATGCAGGATTGTTAGGGGGTGTTTTGATTTTTTTTGACTTTCTGCCCATGGGTCCCTTCTTCTGACTCTCCTCCTGAAAGGCAAGTACTCCAGAATTCTTGATGTTTTTCAAAGAATCATTTAAAAAGAAAAAAAAAAAAGCCTCACCCTGTACCTCTTTGGTTTTTTTAAGCCAGTAGACTAAATTGTAGGTTTGCTGAAACTTATGAGTAGCAGGTCAGATGGTAATCACTGTAGTAAAGCTATTTTTAGCTGCAATTGCAAATCTCCTTTCTTAAAATAGAAAAGTATCTTCATTATAAAAGTTTGTATTTCAGCCTGGCAGGGTAGCTTGCATCTGTAGTCTCAGTACTTTGGGAGGTTGAGGCAGGCAGATCACTTGAGATCAGGAGTTTGAGACCAGCCTGAACAACATATAGTGAAACCGCATCTCTATTGAAAAAAAATACAAAGAATTAGCTGGGCATGGTGGTGCAAACCTGTAGTCTCAGCTATTTGGGAAGCTGAGGCAGGAGAATTCCTTGGACCCAGGAGGTGGAGGTTGCCATGAGCCCAGATTGTGCCACTGAACTCCAGCCTGGGCAACAGAGCAAGACACTCACAAAAAAAAAAAAAAATTGTATCATAAGGTAAATTTTAATTCCTTCTCTTTCCTTCCTTCATCCTTCTAATTCTTTTGTTATCCTCCTCTGTAATTCTTGAACTATTAGCATCAATAAAAGTGAAAGAGAAGTTTTAAGCTGATGTGTGTGTTTATACACACACACATTCATACATGCACATACATGTATATATACATATGAATACACACAAAATTTTTATCTCAGGTATTTTGAACTGTAATAAAATTAAGTACTTTGAAATTTTCTTCTGAACAGACTCTAAATCGGAGACATAACAAGACAAGAAGGAAGGAGGGAGAGGGAGAGAGAGGGAGAGGGAGAGGGAGGGAGAGAGGATAAACAGTACGCAAATAGGGAAATGGAGGGATGGATGGATGGATGGCTGAATTCTCCACCCAGTTTGCAGCTAAGCATGGGCTAACAGGAAGGTACCGACCATGCGTAGCTGCCTCCTTTGCCTGTTCACCTTCGGAGTTTAGGCAGAGGAAGCAGCAGTGAGGAAGTCTGTGCTTGAGCACTATACTGGCTGACGGCAAGACTGCCATCGGGGAGGATGGACTCGTGGCGTTACAGGATGCCAAGCCGAGCCCCGTCACCATGTCTTTTTGCCGACAGAACCCTGACATGGAGGTAGATGAGAACGGAACCCTGGACCTCAGCATGAACAAGCAGAGGCCGCGGGACAGCTGCTGCCCCATCTTGACCCCCCTGGAGCCCATGTCTCCCCAGCAGCAGGCCGTGATGAGCAACCGGTGTTTCCAGCTGGGCGAGGGTGACTGCTGGGACTTGCCGGTAGACTACACCAAAATGAAGCCCCGGAGGATAGACGAGGACGAGTCCAAAGACATCGCTGTATGTCCTTTTCATTGAGCCTGCCCATGCTGACCGCCAGACTTTAAAACGGGGCCTCAGCCAGAGGAAAATGCCATGTGCACACACCTGATGAGAAATACCTTTTCTCTTTGTGACCTTTAGCTGAGGAGAGCTTAGGAAAGAGTTTGTGCTGAGCGGGAAGAGATTTGTGACTACCACTGATTAGAGTTAAACAAAGGATTGACTCTAGTAAATGATAAAGTTTATTTTCTAACGAGTGTTTTGTTACAAATGATTAAGAAAACGTATAAATAGCATGTGAGCTCATTTTTCTGGCTGTCTTGTTGAAACAATACAAGATTTTCCTTGCAGGTAGAGAATTCTAATAGGAGTCTTAGATACTTAGACGGTTAACTATGTGCTATTAATTAACTAGCTCTTCAAAACTAAGGACAGTGTCCCTTCCCTAAGAAACCTAAAGCATTCAAAAGAGTTTACTCCAGCCCTGGATACATGATTTTGGTACCATCACCTAAATCTTTGTTTATGACAGTATTAGGAAAACATCTACGTCAAGAACATATTTTTGAAATCGTTATGGTGCTCAAATTCAGGTTATTAAAATAGATAGAATGCCCTTTAGGCTTTGAAAAGAAATAAAGAAAAATGTTGTCTTTATGTAGTGACTTTAAAGTCTTCAATTCTGAGGAGTATGACATCTTCTTTATTTCACTGAAAAATGCAATTTATTTTTAGTACAATAGAGAGATCACCATCAAAGCACTATTGTTGTACAGAAACAAGGAAATGGAAGAAATGAAACACTAGCAACACGCAGTAATTGCCAGAGAGGGCACCTGCTTGTAAGCCTATTATCTGTATTGTTCAAATTGATTTCAGTATCCAGGCATTGTGAAAAAGAACCAAATCAGAGTGGCAAGCTAAATTTCTAGGTATTTTTTCCTCCGGCAATGTTGAATCATTACTACCAAATAAGGCATGGTGGTTGAATCTCCAAATTTATGTTAATTAAAAGTAAGCCCTCATAAAATGACAGAAGTGTTTTCATCCTGGATTGCCATGGAAGGCAGATCTTCCCATGTATCTATACTTAGGAAATGTGTCTGCTGAGCATTGCCACCTGTAGAAACATCTAAATTACTGCAGTTGAACGTACAACCAAAAAGGAAGTTTACAGTTACCTTCCTCTAAATTGGTCTCCATTACCTTGAATCTTAAAAGCACATCCTTGTCAAATGCCGACCAGTGGTTGGGGAAGACTCAGCTCTAAGGCGCTGTCGTTCCAGTGCTGAATGCTGTCAGGCAGGGTTGGGTAAAGCAGCCCCCCCACAGGTGTGTGCTAACACTGAATGAGGAAGAGCAAGGGAAACGTAGTCTCTGGCCACTGGACCCTGTGTGTGTCCATGTGGTGACCACAGCCAGGTGAATACTGAATAAGGCCTGGAACACTGGCAGGTGACCCTCATTTTAGGAGTTTAGATCAGTGGATGAAAAGTTCAGTGTGCATTTTCAGAAGGGGCGTTATTGGGACAAAAATATGTAGGGAACTTAAAGTTACCGCAGAAGCGGTGCAAGATGTAGAGGCCACCCAGAGCCACGAGCCGCCTCCCTCAGTCTGTGTGCCGTGTGATCATCCGTGTGGCTCTGAAGCTGTGTTTTGCCCACAGCCAGAAGACTTGGACCCATTCCAGGAGGCTCTAGAAGAGAGACGGTATCCAGGGGAAGTGACCATCCCAAGTCCCAAACCCAAGTACCCTCAGTGCAAGGAGAGCAAAAAGGATTTAATAACGTAAGCATGCTGTGAGGTGAAATTACGAATCTTCTCAGTCTTCCCATTCTTTGGCTGATTTTTAAAAACCGGATCTGTATATGCCTTGCCGTTTGAGCATGCGACATTCCCAGCGATAAATGTTTCCGACTGCCGGGTCGGTCGGGTGAGCAGCTCACCGTGCACTTGCCTGTTCCCAGTGGCGCTCTGCCGGCCGGGGGCGTCGTGTTCATTTAACCCGTGCATTTTGCCGCTTTTCTTCAGGGTGCTTAAATCCCCTTGCAGACATTGCAGCTAAACTGGAAACAATGAAACTTTTTTAAAAGTTTTTTTTTTTAAACATACTTACTATTTTGGCTGTTTTTGTTTTTGTTTGGTGGCAGATGTCCAACTCCAGGGTGTGATGGGAGTGGTCATGTGACTGGTAATTACGCCTCACACAGAAGGTGTGACTTCATTTTTCTCATGGTGGATTCTGTCTTTTCAATTTATTGTTTTCAGCTTACCTCAACAATGCTGTCAAAGTAAAAATGTTGAATTCTGTGTCAACCCTTTAAATGCTCTATGTTGACCTTCAAAAGCATGCGAATTTATGTGTTGTATAATGTCTTTTATTTTCAAATAAACGACCCAAATTTGTAAAATTCTTCTTAAACATTGAAACCAAAGAGCACAAATGTTTTATCTGATTTTTTTTTAAACAATTGCTTATTAACAGAAGTATTTTCTTAAATTTATATTCAAACTGATTCAGAATTGATTCTACAAAAAAAAAAAAATTCAATATACAGCACTTGCCCATTGCTTTTCTGCATTAAACTCTTTAATTTCGGTTTTTATGTTGTGTTTGTTCCGGAGTTAAGTGCTTCGCGGTTGACTGACCTGCCTGTCCCGGCCTGTCTTACAGTCTATCTGGCTGCCCCCTGGCGGACAAAAGCATTCGAAGTATGCTGGCCACCAGCTCCCAAGAACTCAAGTAAGATTTAATGACAATAATTCTCTTTTAAAACTCCATTCACTCAGTAGTCCACAAAAAATGATGTATCATTTGCAAAGAAAAATGTCTGTTAAAAAGCATGACCCGTGCACCCCAGTGCCTTCATTTAGACACGGGACTGGGTCCTGGAATTTCAGCCACTTTCCACACACCCCTCTGCCTTTTCCCCTCACATACCTCCAGCTGTTCGTGTCATAGCACTCCTATCCGGCATTTCCTAAAGCATGAGTGTTTTCTCTTCAGATATGCATGCATATGGAAGGGAAATTTTACAGTTCCTCAAATTTTTAGAAAATGACTGCAATTTAAATATCAAAATTTAATGTTTAAAAGAAATTCATAGAAGTATTTAAAATATGGGCACTTAAATAGCACTCATGACAAAATCTAATGTCATAATAGCTAATTTCTTATATACACTGTGGTCTTAGTCATGAATACTCTTTAGGACAGTGACAACTCATGGTTAGGGGATCCAGAGAGTCATGGAATTCAACCAGACACACCTCGTTCTAGGGTTGTACCTCCCTCTCCTCTATGCCCATCATTTTTAAGCACAAATCTGGCAAAATGGTGAAACACCTACGTTTATACCGCCACACCGAGATCTGCCTCCTGCGCGTAGACATCTGTAGATGCAGGTCCAGACAGGTTCTGGAAGGAGCGGGTGGAAGTCACAGAGGGCGTCTCAAAGCCTCCGCACTCCAGGGAGGGTGTATGTGCAGGTACACGCAGGGAAAGCGGGCGAGACCTGGGAGATCCCCACAGCGAGACGAGGGCTGAGAGTCCCAGATCATCACTTTAAATTATCTCACATGCCATATCATTATGGCAAATAGCTTGGTTTTCGTTTTGTTTAGAAAAAGCGTTGTTATCCATGCAAAGAGAATGCTGCTTTCCAACCCACGTTTTATCTCCTTCCCAATCATCCCACCCCACCCCGGCCCCCCAGGCCCCTGAGGACAGACCAGGACTATTGCAAAGTGTAGCCTTCGGTTTCACACCCGTGTCATCTTTTACAGGGTCCCTGTCCAAGGTCCTAGGGCCATAGATCACCTGCTTATGTTCAGTGACTTCCTGAACTAGGTCTTTCGCCACAAGACCCTTGGAACTCTTCGTGGAATGTAAACGCCTGGAGGGCTCCCTCTTGCTTAATGCCTTTAAAGTCTGTCAAGAGCAACTCAACCCACTTTGTTCAGGCGTCTTTTGCATGGCTCGAAACCACATTTCCCTCATGGTCAAAACATGACTAACTGCACTTGGAACTTGGCCAATACATCAGAACATGGCAACATTCCTTTGAATTCCTTGATGAGGGACACTTTGCAAAACTTTGGCACATCTCCAGTTCCAACAGGCCAGCTGTAGCCAGGAAAACAGCCTCTGTAAAAGTTGCGTCTAGCGTTGCCTCTAACCGGTCAGAGGCTGCCCGGATCGGTTTTCTCTGGCTTGCATCCCTTAACATCGGGCTTGGCGGTTTATGCCGATTTGAAATTCCAAGCCCACTCCCTGTTCTCCGGCATCAGCACTTTCCTCTCTTACCTCATCTTGCAAAGGTGTGGGCTCCTCACCTTTATCATCTTCCGAGGGAGCCCGTTAGCTCTTTGTGCCTTCCAGGGCAGGGTGAGAATGGGCAGCCCCTCCTTCCTGCCTGGTCCTGGAGGGGAGACTATCTTCCAGGAGGTGGATGGCCTTTTCCTAATTTTGGTTGATAGAAAAGCCACACACATACACGTGTCTAAACTTGTCTTTGCAAAAAGTAAGTCCTATTCTGATGGAGCCTTTCTGGGAAATCTGAGCTTGACCGCTTTTCTTAAATGGTCCATGTCTGTTAATGGATCTTCAAAATGAAGAATTTCATCAAACATCTTTTATAAAAAAAAAAAGACTATTTTAACGACCAAATTTTTCTTGATGGCATATAACCATAGGTTATAATTGTTTTTTCTTTAACCTTTTAATTGGTGACACCCTCCATCCCTTACTTGCTGGATCTGGGTCAGGAAGATACGTTGAGTGGTTTCTCAAGCCCAGGAGCATGGACTGGGCCCCTCTCGACTTGCAACAGCTTTCTTTAGAATAACGCCTGCATGAGTCCTTTTTCATATTCTCTGTGTATATTTTCAAGGGTTTGGTCAATTCCTCCTGCAGCAGCATCGTCCCTCACTAAGAGCATGAAGTTAAGCCATTCATTGCACCCTGCAACAACCTCTCATCATTCGCAAAGACATAATAATTGCCCCAAATATTCTTCTCTACAATACGCGTCAGCTAACAAATGGAACTTTCCGGAAATTTTCTTCTTGTCACTTCCGACACTAAATTGCGATGTTTGGCCTTTGACAGGGCATTCTTGATCATGGACAGAACAAATTTTCCAGATAAACTCTCGTCCTTGGATCCCCTAAACTCTTAAACTTTCTGAGGTAATACCTTGCCTGGATCTTACTCAGGGCAGCAAGCATGGGACGTTCTTAAAAGGAAATCCGTAACTTCATGCCTAATTATGTACAATATGTAAACCGAAACTGGATTAAAATTTACCGTGCACGTGAATCTTACTCCAACGTTGGGACGGTTGCTTTCTTGGCTCCTTAGCCCATCTGGTGGCAAAGACAGAGTTCAGTGGCTCAGAAGTCAGGGAGGAAGCCCCCAGGGTAAAAAGTACACTTTGGGGAGGCAAACAGAGGGGGATGGCCAGTTCCAAAAGCCTCTGTGCCTGGCAGATGTTTTTCTTTGAGGTAGAGTTCACCACCACCTTGCACGTCCTTTCTGGGAGCCGGCCTCACAGGCCCACCATGAGCCCTGCATGGCTGTGACATTCATTGAGACCACAGGCCAGAAAGCAAAAACGAATACATTTATGCAAATTAGAGTTTTGGGGGTGAGAACTCTGCCCACCGTGAGCTCTGATTCTCAAGGAAAGTTTCTCCTCACGACATTTCATTTGCTAGGATTCCCTGAAAGAAACAGCAGGAAGGAGCTTGCAAAATCACCGGAGCTGGTCAGCCTTTTCATTTTCTTAAGGAACCCTAGTCTCCCAGCCGGGAGTTATTTTTCTACTTCCAGACGTGTGTTCAGTTTTAGACAAGGGTCTGGAGTAGGCATCGCCAATGTCAGCCAATAAATCATAAATCAGAGAATCAGCATTTTGAACGTAGGTCAAGATGTGGCTGTTTGCTAAGGCTGCTTCTTTCTGGGCCATCCTGGGGCTCAGGTTCTCTGCTGTAGACGCAGCGCAGGCTCGGGAGATTATTCACCAGGCTCTCCCGGAGACAGACGTGAGCTTTGCTCACCCCTCAGCTTCCATTGTTAGGGTGCGGAGGGTCATCCGCTTTGACTGCTCACCAAGTTCTTAGAAATAATCCTCATTCCTGTAATCTTTTGCTTTCGCGGTTTACAATAGTCAATCCAGGTAACTTTGTGAATTACAACTGCCCTCGGCTGGGGGCTGCGTTTCCTTATCAGAAGAATGGGTTGACCTCTGCGTAAATTCAGCTCTTTTAGGACAGAAAGGTGTGTGATTCCAGCCTTCACATTGGGAGGGGAGCTCATGTGTGATCTCTCACTTCAAAGACTGCTCCCAAAGCACCCTCGTTTCTGTTATGACAAATGGTGCCATTCAGCAGCTGGCTCAGCTCGCCCGATTGCACCTGGGCACACCGGACCTGTGAGCGGAAATGTCTCGGGGGAGAGGAGGCGATGGCCTGCAGTTTCTCAGATGCCGGTTTCTCCCATGCACAGGGTCCACTGGGACTCTAGCAAGCAGCCCCTGGCCACAGGGACTGAGCTTCTGCCCCAGAGCCTTCCCACATCTGTGGCAGCATGGCTTGTGCTGAAATACTGTGGGCCCCTAGGGTTCCTGACAGCAGACAAAGTGCTTCTTTGCAGTCTGTCACCTTGGTGAGGAAGGGGGAAAGGCATGCTTAGACCCATTTTATGGATGTGAGAACTGAGGGACGGGTGGTCGGCCGCTGAGTTGAGATGCACAGGCAGTCCCAGCTCAGAACCTTTCCCACACTACACAGTTGCTTCTCAAAATCATTAACAACCCACCTCAGGTTTGCCGCTTTGTGATTGAGAGTTGAAGGCTGACGTTTAGTTATGACTATACACGTGCACACAGACGTGCACACACAATTTATTTTTGTTTTCACAGTTGGCCCAGTGCAGTAACTGTGCCACATCCCTGGTGGAACCTGACACGTCCACTCCCCACAGTCAGCTAAAAGCATTTTGAACTTGCTCCCCCAGGGACGCGGGTCTACCATTTATATTTTCACATCTGTAAATGGCTTATAAAGTTTGCACTATGGCATTTATTAAAAATACCCTATAAAATACAGCCTATTGAAGATATAGCTATATCTTTAATACGTATATATATATATATTGAGATGGAGTTTTGCTCTTGTTACCCAGGCTGGGGTGCATGATCTTGGCTCATAGCAACCTCCACCTCCCGGGTTCAAGCGATTCTCCTGCCTCAGCCTCCTGAGTAGCTGTGGTTACAGGCATGTGCTACCACACCTGGCTAGTTTTTGTATTTTTAGTAGAGACAGAGTTTCTACATGTTGATCAGGCTGGTCTTGAACTCCCAACTTCAGGTGTTCCACCCCCTTCAGCTTCCCAAAGTACTAGGATTACAGGCATGAGCTACTGCACGTGGCCTGAAGTTACATTTTTATTTTATAATAATGAGTAGGATAAATTTAAAATATAGGAAATACGATTTCAGCATAGGAAATACAATTAAGCATAATATAATAAAACTTCTAAAATAAGAATGTTTCAGAATGACTCCAGTCTCTCTCTCTCTCTCTCTCTCTCTCTCTCTCTCTCTCACACACACACACACACACACACACACACACACACACACACACGGGAACCAACAGTAAACCACTCAGGTCTTGGAGGTCTTGGTTCACAGAGTTTCTTGTGGAGGGAGGATGAGCCGGTGCCTTGGTCTTTCCTTCTGTTCCCGAAGTGCACTGTCAGGGCCAGCTCAGCAGCAGGAGCCTCCCTGGACCCCGTGGAAGGGGCTACACGTGGGGAGGGTCCCTGCTGCGAATCTTTCTTCCTGCCTCCTTCTCCTCTCTCGGTAAGCCTGAGACCTGGGTTATTAAGGGAAGGACCCAGGCGTTTGGCTTTGGGCTGAATCTTACTTATTTTAACTAAGTATTCTGACGCACAAGTAACCAAAAACATGGCAAAACAGACAACACCAAACATTGAGAACGTTTGGTGTTACTTTTTAAAGGGCTTGTTGAAACATTCATAAAGTTCTCCAGGAATATTTGAAAGGTAGTTTAGGTCTGTCTGTTTCTGCCTCGCCATCGTCATGGTTTTGATGGAGAGAATATTGAAATTCACTGAGTAGAAATTCAGACTTGGGTAATAAAAGGAGGCAAGAGGTGGCAAGATCTGAGGCCAGGGTCAGATGCTCTGCTTCTCATGGAGAGATTCTTTGTGCAAAAGAAAACGCAGGGTGTGGGTTTTCCGGTCATTGAGGTGCACTGTCAATCTCCCTGTGCCTCAGTTTCCTTACCTGTGGAGCAGGACAGCACCGGTAGCGAGTGCACACCTGACACTAATACCTGTTACTGCTGACAACAACCACATACAAAAATCCGCACAAAATGAAACCTTTCCATTTTTCATTTATATTTCATCATTCATTCTATGAAAACTAAATGAAACGTGATGAATGTGGACCTGGCTGCCCAACCCACAGTCAGTTAAGAAAATAATGAAAGTCTCATTTAAAAGCTTTCTGGCTACTCGGAGGCTAGGCACAAAAATCTCTGGAACCCGGGAAGCAGAGGTCGCAGTGGGCCGAGATTGTGCCACTGCACTCCGGCCTGGGAGACAGCGAGACTCCGTCTCAAAAAACAAAAACAAAAACCGCTTTCTCAATCTTACCTGTCTCATTCTTTGCTCAGGTCAAGAATTTTTTTACCTTTGCAGCCCCACACTTTGGCAAAATCAGCATACTGTTTGCTAAAGAGGGGGTGGGTTCTATTGACATTTTGTTTTATCTTTGATTTGCCATATTTACTGGCTTCTTGACCAAATTGATCTGTTTTGTCTTAAGTCATTTGTAAGGCAGTTTTCAAGGACAGTGGCTTGGCTGAACTTAGCGATAAAGAGCTCACATCTTCCAGGGAATGAAGGTAAATTTCTAACTTCACCGAAGCTGGCTTTGTGGGGGTTTGGTTTTTTTCTTGTCCCAAATTTGGAAACATTTTAAATTCAGCAGAAATCATGAGGAAGATTTTTTAATGAAATATTTCTTAGCATTCCATTCTTTCATTTCAAAATTATGAAACATTTAACACAAAGATGGGAAACTACTGAATTGTATTGCCTACTTTCACACAAAGATCATTTGTCATCAAATCAAATGTAAAATAATTCATCTTATACAAACTATTTCGAATTTTTTATTACATTGATTTTTAAATTTCTGGATGACTTTTTAACATATATATAGCATTGCTGTCACACATGAATAGAAGGAAGAATTTATTTTCCTTGTCATTTTAAGTACTGAAATTTTAAAGTTATTTTAGGCCAGGCATGATGACTCACACCTGTAATCCCAGCACTTTGGAAGGCTGAGGCAGGCAGATCATCTGAGATTGGGAGTTTGGGACCAGCCTAACCAATGTGGAGAAACCCCATCTCTCTACTAAAAATACAGAATTAGCCAGGCGTGGTGGTATATGCCTGTAATCCCAGCTACTTGGGAGGCTGAGGCAGGAGTGTCTCTTTAATCAGGGAGGCAGAGGTTGCAGTGAGCCAAGACTGTGCTACTGCACTCAGCCTGGGCAACAAGAGTGAAACGCTGTCTCAAAAAAAAAGTTATTTTAAATGCACATACACACATTACTGAGCTGTAAATATATATTATTGTTTTACACATTCACATGCTTTGCTATTTTTTCATCTAGGTTTCAAAGATGGACCCATTTCCTTTCATGAAACAGATTACATTGTCTGAGCTCTCTTCATATTTCACATCTAATTAAATTGGCCTCTTCTAATTTGCGGGAATTCTGGGATGGCTCTGAGAAATGCACTGTCTTGGGCTTCGTGGGTCCCCACATCTGACTCTGGGCAGCAAGCAGGATGAGCAGCCAGTACCCTGTGATGGGAAAGCTAGCCAGAATGAGGAGGTTACGTTGTGCTTTCACTGTAAATTTGAGGTTTTAATCTGGTAAACACTTCCCTGGAGCAAAATAAGTGAAATTGGAAATAAAGTAGATGCTCCCTTTGGGAAATGATTGGCAAGGATTTTGGATTTCCTGGTCATTTCAGGAGAGAGACTCGTTCTCTCCTGGGCCCTTTCTTGAGTGAAAGGCTTGGAAGGAACTCGAGGACCATTGGGTGCACAGGGGTCTGGAAAGCAGGAAAGCCACAGCAATGTCTGTTCTATTCTATTCCATTCCATTCCATTCCATTCCATTCCATTCCATTCCATTCCATTCCATTCTATTCTTTTGTTGCATTTTTACAGAAAGAGTTTTGTTTCTGGCACCAGTGAATTACATTTGATGATATTTTATAAGTCGCTAGGTTCTACAGGTGATTGCAGGTTTCTGTTCATGAATGGGAGATGGAGGTGTCTCATCTATCTCCAAAGAGAAACTGAGAATATTCTAAGAATGTAAAGAGGTTGGACATCCCATACCTACCTGATGTTTTTAAGAAAAAGCTTTCTAATAATCAAAATAAAGTGTGACTTGGTTGTGGAAATGAGAGCCTGCACTGTCCAGCGGAGCTTCCAGGGATGATGAAGTCACCTGTTCTGTGCTGTCCCACACGGAAGTCTCAGGCTGCTGTGGCTGAGAAAGTGCATTCCTGATTGTATTCGCCTTCATTAATTCAGATTTAAATGGGCACATACACCAAGCGGGTATACACACTGGGCAGTGCCCATGAGAACGCTACCCTTATTTTATGTAGTTCTTCATGTGGCTTTTACTACACAAAGAACAAGAGAAATTTTTCTAATTCTAATTAGAATTACATTCTAATAGATATGTAGGAATATTTCATTTCTGAAACTGAAGAGTTCATCATATTTTTAAGCATCTGCCTTATACTTTTAAGCCATTGACACGTAGGTGAATAATTTTTTGTTGATATATTGGTATCTTATTTTGTTTAATGCAGTTTGTAGACAGATTAAATGTGACACAAATGTCAGTGCTATCATTTTCAAAATAGAAAGCCTGCATGTTGCACAGCGGAATGAGTGCAGACCCCACTCTTTGGGGCAGCACTCCATGTAAGCTTCTGGAAAGACTCAGCTGTGTTCTTTTGAAAAGCCACTTGATTACTTTGAAGCATGGACAGAAACTCAAATTTAGTAAATCAGGTGTTATCAAAGAGAGGTCTGTAGGCCACCTCCTTCAGTGACTAAATAAACCTGGCGTAATTAACACATCCATTGCTAATAATTGGGGCTTTCAAGTTGTCAGAGGCTGTTTCCACCCGTATCTTTGGTATTTCTCTCCCACGTTTGCTTCTGCATTAATTGGCACTACCTGCCAGCAAAGCTTATTTCCGCGGAGGGGACCCCAGCACCTCCCTTGTCCCAGTTAGTTTTCCTGTCTGAGTTAGGAAGATGCCCTTATCGTGCTTTTTCTTTTTTTCTTGAATTTAGGAAACAAATGGGTGACATATTTTGGGCAATTTTTGATCTCAGGGCCAACTGAGAGCAAGCAGAGTTGAGCGGAAGTGCTCACAGCCGTGGCCGTGCGGGTCCCATCGCTTAGCTCTCACCATTCATGTCACTCCCCTCTGACCATGTGCTGATGGCGTTGATCATGCACTCTCACTGAACAAAGATAAAACATCCATTCGATACGTAAAAGCAGCTGCTCCTGGCACAAATGCTTCCTCTTAGCGAAAGGGAGAAAACAGCTCACCAACTGAGCAAGGAAGTCTTTTAATGATTTTTGTTGTAAACCTAATATAAGCTCAAAAACTTGAGAAAGAAAAGAATTGGGAAAAAGAAAAAATATATGTAATCTCACCACTCACAGACATGTTTGCATTTTTGTGCAATTGCAATGTGATTGAAACCTGCTTTTCTGCTGAGCATGTGAGTCGTATAATCTTATTTTTAATAACCACATCGTATTTCGGGTAAAATATATTTTTGTAGCTTCTATCATAACCAAGTGATAAAAGTCTCCAGCACCAGGAGTCCAGGCGTTCCAAAGCCTGCGTTCTCCGTGAGGGCTTCCTCACCTGCTTAGCTGAAACCAGGGGCGTCTCCCCAGAGCTAGGATGATGACAGGCAGAGCTGAGCTGCCGAAGGGCTTTGGGGGTGTGTTTTTGTGCTGCAGGGGTATAATTTATCCTACAGAACCAGGGATTGACTGTGTGGTGCTCACTGAGCTGTGGTCCTCCAGTGGAACCTCGGTCATAAGGAGACAGCTTGAGTCTCTGGCAGGGTGAATAAGTCAGGTTTCTGTCCTCCCTGGCCTGATTTTTGGGGAGACAGCCGACACACAGTCCCAGCATGCTTAGAAGACACCAGGATGCCAGCAGAAGAGGGGTGGGGAGAAAGTGGTAGAACAGCAGAGCTGTGTAGGAGTCAGATCACATGAGGCCACTGGTCTCGGCAGGACTTTAGTTCTGTCTTGAGACGTTGCTTCTCAAATCTCCCTGGATGCCTTGCAGGAGGAGGCCAGTCCAGAGCTCTGGCAGTGGGGTGCAGGGATCAGAGGCAGCAGGTGCTGAGGTTTCCACGGTGGCATGCGTAGGGTCTGCTGAGGCGGGAGCATCCGGGAGAGTCGCCCAGGGGCCAGCTGCGGCCACTGCCCATGGGGAAAGGTTGCCAGGGTGAGGGGTGGGTGCAGGCTCAGGAGCCCCGGGTGGACAGGTGGGTCTGGGTCCCTGCAGGCACTGTGTGGAGATGTGGAGGAGAGCGACATTGGGACTGTGTATGTGGAGGGTTCCAGGGGTCTGTCCCCAGGCTGGACGTGGAGTCCTGGGCACAAACAGAACTAAGGCCATGCGTGGACACATCACCTGTCAGGGGGTGCTGACAGACGAGGATGCCGAGCCCCACCTCTCCTCACTCTCCTGGACTCTGGAGCTCAGGCCACACCCCGGGTCTGTTTCCACACCCGTCAAGAGGGACCCGCAGGATCTGATAATATTCTGGGAAAGAAAATAACTAGAAAATTTGGGAATTTCATCACAAGGATTTCTTCTCCAAATGTTCTACTGACCTGAGAGGGCAGCATTCCCCCTGCACACCACTGAAAATGCCCTGGGAATCGGGCAGCTGGAGACGCGTTTATACAACTCTAGCCCTCGGACCTCACCGCAGGCGCGCGAGTGAACAGAACGGTACTGAAGCCCACATTCTGAACCTTCGCTAAGACATCATAACCACCGGGGATTCCTCAAATATTATTAAATGAGTATGTGTTTCACGCATGCACGGAGAGATAGGGCTCAACTTTCAAGGGTGGAGAAGCTCACCTGGCCGGCAACACTAGTCCTGGGGTGGGAGGCGAGCGGTGAGACTAGTCCTGGGGTGAGAGGCGAGCGGTCAGCTCACTCCTCCTTGCTGGACCCTGGAGCAAAGGAGGCGGAGACTTGGGCATGGCACTGCTAGGTCAATAAAGGATGGGCATGAAGGTCTTCTAGACCAGATTTCTTCCTGGCCGTGATCTGATTATCGAACAGGATCTGCTTCCCCTCCCCACTGCCTGGACGTCCATCTGGAGTGAAGTGTGGGTGCCACCTGGCATCGCGCTTGGGAACAGAGACCGAACAGCAGTGAGGCCGGGAGGGAAACTGAGGCGCTCACCTTCTCCTGAGAGAACTGCTTTGATTTCACCTTGAACAGAACGGATGGGACACATTCAGAGATGTGCAAAGTATTTCACCTCCAGGCTTGAAGACAGTGTAAGGAATCTGAAAATGTGTATTTCAACATTCTCAAAACAACCATTTAAAACGTATGTGTATCTCTTGGTGCAAGGACTACGTGACGCCCTTCCCCTCTTGGCCCTTTGCAAGGCAAGCACACTCCCTTGAAATCACCTTCCTTGGTCTCCCGGTGTTTTGAAATCCAGCCTGTTCACCTAGGCCCAACACCAGCACAACGCTAGACTCACGGAGGGTCCAGTTTCCTGCCGCGGATGTGACCTTGACCTTGTCAGCCCCGCCCCTGTGGCCTCCCCTACGGTGACTGCACTCACTCTGGCTCCGTACTTAGTCGGTGGCTCCCACCTGCACCTACGTTCAAGGGTTCGAGGAACAAAGGACGCCAGACTTCCAGGTTTGGGCCTCTCAGAGGGCGCCCCTCAGCGCCTGTTGCCCATTGTTTAAAATCCAGGCCTTTGAGTAAAACAGCTAATGAATAAGTGAGAATATATCTATCTCACAGCACAGCCCCGTGAGGAATGCAAGGATTCTCGAGGGAGGACCATGGATGGGCCAGCAGATGGGCTGCCAGGTGATCTCGGAGAGGAGGCTATCTGCCCCAGCTCCGGCCCCTTCCCTAGTGAAGGAGGGGCTGGCTAGATTGTCAGAAGTTCATGTGAGCCTGAAAACCTCGTTGCCCCCGGTGGAAATGGGGCAAGGAGGAGGGCTGAGGTCAGCATGTCACCTTTCCACAGGGAGGACAGCAGTGGGACTGACTGATGGAGTTGCCTGCCAGTGGGATCAGGTTGCAGCGTCACATGGAAGTGACATGTGGCAGCAAGGCAGAGAGACCTGGCTTCACCCTGGTCCTGCCGCCCCGTGCCCCGCACCATCATCACCTGCAGCCGGGCCTCGGGTGGGGAGCAGGTGATGGAGGAAGCACATCCAGCCCGGCTGCTGGACCAGACGTCGGTGGAAGCCATGTCACTGCCCATCAGGAGCGCCTGGCTGCCCCCTCCTGCCCTGTGCCCGAGTGGCCCATTCACAGCCACGCCCCACAGCAGGGGAGAGGAGCCCAGGGTGCAGCAGAGACATGGGTCTAGCCAGTGGTAAAGGAAGTCAGCAGAGTTTGAAAATTCTAAGCAACCCGAAACACTTAATAAAATGAGGAAGATGCAGCACTTTCCCATGTTGCGTTAGCTCGTCTTCACAAGGCAGGTGACTTTTCGCCCACTTCACAGACAGGGAGCCTGGGGCTTCCTGTGGAGAAACGACTTGGATCTTTCCGTTTAAACTAATGGTCACTTCCCACATTTAAAACTCATCTTGGAACAAAAAGTGTTTCTTGTTTTCCATACCTAGGTTGCTTGTGGAGGGAAAGGAGAAAAACACTGGGTCACTGAGAACATGGGTGCTCACCTCGGGACGGCACGCAGGCACCCTGCATCCGTGTCCCATCTGGCCGGCCCCTCCTCAACCTCTCACCGTCCTTCCCCTGATGGAGAGTCCCTGTCACTTTCTCCTTGCCTGTCCCACAGAGTCCAGTGTCTTTGGCCATCCCTCTCCAGCCCTCTCCATCCAGGTGGTAGTTATTAGGCTGAAGACACTGAGCCATCAGGACTCATCAGGTGCTGAATTTCAGGCCACATGGCTTCGAGTGTATTCTGCTCTCCAGAACTTGTCAACTCTCAGGAAGACAAGGTCTATTTGTTGAATTTTCTATTCTTATTCCTCGTTTTAAGTTACATATGTCATGTTTTCTGCCGAAGCTCACAGGCGAGGGTCAGAGCTCTCTCCGAACTCCCCAGAAGGCCAGCACCCCGAGTCGGGCTTTGGGGCTTTCTGAGCACCCAGGATGGTGCCTGACGCCTGCCAGACACTGAACAAAGCATCAGTGAATTTAAATAAACCAAACATCTCAGTCATTCTTATTAATGCTGGCATTTTGGGGGACATCTGGACCGGTGACGATGCCATGTGCCTGAGTTTGGGTTCAGTCAGCTCTTACTGTCCAAATAACAGGGTCGTGACTGGTGACCTTCTCCACGTACAGCCTCAGAGGCACCGGCATCTCTCTAAGTAGTCCTCATGCTTTTCTCATCTCATGACGAGTTTTTGTCATTGAAAATGTCTGCCTTTAGCTTTTAATTCCCCAGGGTGTCAAGTGGAGTAAGTTTTTAGGTAAAATGAAAATAGCTTAACATTTTTCATTTTGTTGTATTTGAGATACATTATTTTCTTTTTCTTTTTCTTTTTCTTTTTGAGATGGAGTCTCACACTGTCACTTGGGCTGGAGTGCAATGGCACCATCTCGGCTCACTGTAACCTCTGCCTCCCAGATTCATGCGATTCTCCTTTCTCAGCCTCCCGAGTAGCTGGGATTACAGGCACACACCACCACACCCGGCTAATTTTTTGTATTTTTAGTAGAAGCAGGGTTTCACCATGTTGGCCAGGATGGTCTCGAACTCCTGACCTCCTGATCCACTCGCCTCAGCCTCCCAAAGTACTGGGATTACAGGCATGCGCTACTGTGCCCGCCTCTTTTCTTTAAAAATGTATGTATTTAAAAACTGCATGAATAAAGAATCCTCAAAGGTCTGGAAACATTTGAAAACCTAGGAGTGTCTCAAAATGTGCTGTGAGGCCCTGACCCTGGAGAGCAGACCCTCTCTCCACCCGTCTGCAGCACCTGTGATTTCGACAGCCTGTCTGCAAAGGCCAAGGCAGGAGGCGGGGGCTGGGGCCGTGGTTACAAGCACAGCCTTCTAAGCCAGGCTGCTGGCTGCACCCCCTGGCCTGACCAGCGAAGGCTGTGTGATCCTCAGCAAGTGAGGATCGTGTGGTCCCTACCTGAGAGGTCATGATTGTAAAGATTAAATGGGCTCATGTTTATAAAGTGCTTAGACTAGTACCTGGTGCCCAGAATAAGCTGTATAAGCATTTATTACAGAAAAGAATTAAATCCCAGAAATAGATGGGCAAGAACCAGCTGGTGAATGGCCTGAAGTTCTGAGACTCTGTGGAAGAGGAAGGGCATGTCAGAAAAAAAAAGGACAAAAATAATGAACTAAAATGTATCCACTTCCAGCAAGGAATGAAATAAAACTTCTTATACTTGAAATTCCAACAACCAAGATCAAAATATTTCCAAGATAAAAGAATTCCATTTTTCTAATGTATCTTTTCCTTATTCTGATATGGTACAATTTAAAAATACTCAGACTTGCAGATCAGGTTGAAAGTCATCAAATACAAATGTCCATCAACCCACAAGCCAACCACCGATCTAGGCCACACCTGCTGCCTTCCCTCCATCCTCACCGCATTCCAAATTATAAACCATTTTCCTGCTGGGCATATTTTGGGCACCTCATTCTCTGTCATTTCTTTGCTTTCCAAACTGCCTCACATTCTGGCTTCAGTTCTACCTTTCTTTGGATGGCATGTGTGTGAAGCTGAGAACATGGTGCAAACAGAGGTAGATAATTTTCATGTCCAGGTAGATAACTGTGGGTCGGAACACGCCTCTCCGAGACAGTGATGGAGACGTCTGGAAATCTCCTCCCTTTGTTTCCCGTTCATGCAGATTCCAAGGCAGACCAGTGCCCAGGCTTCCTCGGGCAGTCTGTCATACAAAAGATTAGCCTTCCGCTTCCCCAGCTGCGCTAGCTGCACCTTCAGCACCCTGCACCAGCATCACCTTGGTCCAATATCAGTGCAGTGCAGTGCGTGGTGGGTGATCCATCATCTCTACAAATAACGCAACTCGTACAGCGCACCTCCTCCAGAATCTGGGTGGCGCTTCCAAATTTCACGTCTCAGCAGTGACCTGTTTCAGCTTGGCCTTGGATGGTCACCTCTTACTATCAGTGCTAACAATTTCGCTTTAAGTCCAGAGCTCTCTCATCCAGACTAACAGCATCTTATACTTGCAAGCTCTTCCGTCCTTTCAGAATGTTGGGTTATCATTTGACCCACACCAGAAGTTTTTCAACACATACTTGGTTAAGCCATCCTCTCTGTGCCAGGCCCTAAAGAGGCTGAGGGCTGAGGAAGCCTGGGAGCAGGGGGGCTGCTGGGCCCAGCATCTCTCCTGTGGGATGAGGGCAGGGACATGGAGACCCTTGACCCAGAACCTTCACCCCTCTAGCCACCTGGGCTTCTGTAAGTCAATTAAACTTTCTGAGCTTCAGTTTTCTTATCTAGAAAAAGCAACAATTCCCTCTGCCCTCTAGCTTCACTGGACTCACATGAGGTCCCACAGGGGCAGGCTTTGCCCAGCTCTCTGCAGAGGCCTGTGGCTGCAGAGCATGGATGGGTATCCAGGTTCTCCAGGTCAGGGAACTGAGGAGCCGAGGCAGGAGGGGCCCCCCCAGAATTCCCTGGCAGCATGGGCTTCCAGCCAGGTCTGGAGAAGTGTCTCCACCAGCGAGATTTCCATAGCTTTAAGGGTTAACTTAGTTGCCTAAGATTGGAAGTTTTAATTAAGACATTTAAGTCACTTGATTTTCAGTCCATCAGAATAATGACTTTTCTGTGTTAGGAACTCTGGAAACCAGGAAGGGCCGTCTGTGGATGAGACAGGCTCTCAGGCCCAGTGGTTCCTCCTCGGCTACCTCGGTCTCACCTGCATTTCCCTTCCCTTTCCTCTCCCTCTGTGGGGACTTAGGGGTGCGTTTAAAATTGTTCATGTATCCCATGCACCAACACACAGCCCCAACCTAGGGCAGGGTGGGTAAATCAGAAGATCGGTGAGAAACAGGCCATCCAAATGCCGGGCAGCGGCCCGCGGGGCAGATCCCCACTCACCACGCCGCTTCCACACACTGGATGCCCTTCAGCAGTGACTTTCAGAAATGAACATTGTATCTCCATTAAAAGTGCAAAGCTGCTCTTCACAGAGGCATGATTTCAACCCAGTCTTCCATAACTGGAGTAGCAAACACTATGGATTAACATTTTTCTGTGAAAACATGGATCACGTAAACTGTCCCTTTTGGAGTTCTACCTAGAACAGCCTGATTCAGAGTTCACGATGGGCTTGCCTGGCCAGGCCTTCCCTACAGGAGAAGAGGAAAATCTGCCTCCATTTTCCTTCCAAATGAGGTCTTCGGCCCAAAAACACCAACTGGAAAGAGACACCTGGCCAGTGAGACAAGACTGGGCCACTTCCAAAAGCTCCTGGTGCCAGCAGACCCGCCCTCTGTGGTCACCTCCACCCTGTCCTGTCCTGCTGTGCATTTGGGAAGCTTCTGGGCTGCTGCTCTCTGGGGCAGAGTCATTCATGATGTTTCCATAGCCAGGAAGAACAGGGAGGGAGCTGAGGAAGGAGAATGCCAGGGAAAGACCCGTCCCCCAGCACCAAGCAGGCTAGAAGTCCCGGACCGTGGCTCCATGTCAGCATACCGGGACAGAGAGCTTGATGACTTCCCAAATCCATGCAGCTCGGGTGTGCACTGGATTTCTGCCAAAGCAACAAGCTTTCTCTGCACCGTGAAATGATTTCAACAAATAGTTTCAATGAAGAAATTCTCAGTACTAGAGTCAGCATCTTCGTGACCCACAGTCAGAACTGACATCATGCACAGGTAGAGAATAATACGCCCTCTGAATTTGACTCCTTGACTCTGAAAAACTGTCTTGATGGCTCATCAGCCTTGCGAATGATCAGTTGTTCATGCGGCGGAGGAAGGCTGTTGGTTTTTCATGTCGTTTGAATCTAAACCATTTGCTAGGTGAGTAGCTTATTTCCTGGGATGGAAATGGGAGTTCTGTGTGGTGTGGTGAGCAGACACCAGCCCCAGATCCAGACAGCCTGGGGTCTCCTGGCTTGTCACTTACTTAGTCTTCTTCCAACCTCAGCTGTTTTCTCTCTGAAACTGGGATAATGATAATAATCATCTTCCAAGCCTCAGATGAGGACTAACTTAGATGACTTAGCTTTTAAGTGCCTGATGTTGTGTCTGGCCAACTGCAGGCAATCACTGTCTCCGACAGACCAGAACAGAGAGAAAGGGCAGAGTGAGGCACTGCCTGCCTCATCACCATTCGTTCTGTCTTAGAACAAAACGCCTTTCCCCAAAACAAGGGCATTCTCATCGTCTCTCAGCCTGTGGAGCATGTAGGGCGTGTAGTCCTATCTCTGTTGCACCGACCTCAAGCAGGCACACACACAGGCGCCACAGCACAGGAGAACCAGCCTCCAAGGAGTGTGGCTGGCTACTGGGGAGGACTGGACTGGGAGTGCCAGGTCTCAGGAGACCCCAACCCAGCGCCCTTCCCAACCAGCTGGGAGTGCCAGGTCTCAGGAGACCCCGACTCAGTGCCTTCCCAACCAGCTGGGAGTGCCAGTTCTCAGGAGACCCCAACTCAGCGCCTTCCCAACCGGCTGGGAGTGCCAGATCTCAGGAGACCCCAACTCAGCGCCCTTCCCTACCTGCTGGGAGTGCCAGGTCTCGGGAGACCTCAACACAGCGCCCTCCCCAACTGGCTGTGCCATCAGCCCTGAACCAGTTTCTAAGACGAAACATGCAGAGCAGCCCGACAGCACAACACAATGCCAGGCTGCGCACTTTGTCTCTGGAGAAGGCACAATGGCACGTGGGAAAGAGGAATACAGCTAACATGTGATTCTGATGTCTATTCTGACTGCATGTGGGTGGGTGAGGCACAGACCGGCCCCTGGTAGCCAGCAGGCAGCCTGGCTGAGGTTCTAGCACCATGGCCTGCAGAAGCTCAGTGACAGCTGCTGTGTGTTCCGAAGGCTCCTGGGCTGCTCATCCTTCTCCCAGCTGAGGGCTGGTTAAGCTGAATCCAAATCCTCGATGAGAGGCCCTCCCCCGCCCCAGGAGCCCACCCCCATGGCTCCCACACCATAGGTCATCTCCCCTCCCTCCTCAGTGCCTGGCAGCACCACTGCAGCTGAGGAGCTGCTCCTGGCACTGAGGTTTCCTACACAGGATAGAACCAGTCTGCACCACAGGGAGGAGGAAGGGGGAGAGAGCCTAGCAACCACGTCTCCATAGCAACGCTCTCCTGCATACCCCCACCTCTCCGCCCCAGGGCAGGCCCCTGAGTGCCAGAGAAGGGGGGGCACAGAGAAGGCAGCCAAGGAAGGGGCCCCTTCCCTTCCTAGGTCTTCAAAGAGCCTTCCCCCCAGCTGGTGACGCCTGCCCTGCCTCCGGGCGGGGAGGATGGGGCTCTGGAGACCTGCTCCTTGCCAGCGCTGATAAGACAGGAAGATTAAAAATGCCTGCAAGCCTCTCATCCTCTAAGATCCTTCCCAATTGTCAAGGGTTTCTTCCTTCCTTCCTCTTCTAGAAAATCATTCCTGTTCTTTCTTTATAGCTTACATAACAGATCATTTTTTTAGAGGAGATTCTTTGCCTAAGAAACACATTTTTGATATTATGCAAGTGCAGTTTCTATTAAAATACACTCTGAAACAGACACATTTTTAAATGATTTTCTTAAAAATTAGAGCCAAGGCCAGGGACAGTCGCTCACGCCTGTAATCCCAGCACTTTGGGAGGCCAAGGTGGGCGGATCACCTGAGGTCAGGAGTTCGAGACCAGGCTGGCCAACATGGTAAAATCCCATCTCTACTAAAATTATAAAAATTAGCCAGGTATGGCGGCAGGTGCCTGTAGTCCCCACTACTTGGGAAGCTGAGGCAGGAGAATCTCTTGAACCCGGGAGGCAGAGGTTGCAGTGAGCCGAGATCGCACCACTGCTCTCCAGCCTGGCAACAGAGTGAGACTCCATCACAAAAAAAAAAAAAGAAGAAGAAAAAACAGAACCAAAGTTGCTTCCCATTGAAGGTGCAGAAAATGTAGCTCTTTCTAGTATTTAAATTTGCCACAGGCAGCAGCCCCTGCCCCTCTCCCTGCCACAAAATGTTCTTTTACTTGGAGCAGTACTGGGTACAGAAATGAATGGAGAATCACTCCTGGAATGAAGCTGCCGTGTTAACAATGGCCCTGGTCTGCGTATATGCATTAATGAGCACATCTATATTTAATCACCAGACTCTCTGCGTCCAGACTGCCGTGAGTGGGAGTCACAGACAGAGCCATATGCACCCTCCGTCCTCTCTGGGAGGACGAGCCAGAGAATGTCCCGAGGTCCCCCCACCCCCCAAAACCCGTGGATGTGGCTGCCAGGGCTACTCTTGGCATGTGTCATTCACTGACTTTGAGGTCCTCCTAATCCTCCCTCTAACAGATGAGCTTCCTCTCCCAGCCAGAGGCAAGAAATACCCTTGAGACTGAAGATGAGGACTTTGGACTCACGTTGTGATTAGTGGTGCAGGAAACCCTGCCAGACATCGGAACCCAACCTCCAGGGACGAGGCGTGGGCAGGCAGGGGGAAACGCCAGTGTGGGGCACGGGGTCAGAGCCAGGACAACGGGGTGTCTGCAAAATGCTTGTGGCCTGAGTGCTGTGTGCGACCTCTCGGCTCCACTTCCCAGCGAGGCCACCTTCATCCACACCTTCACCCACGGTCTCCGTGGGAGGTGCGTCACCCCACACCCTTCTCTCCTCTCGGTGACTTCCCAGGGATAAATAAAGCTGCTTCCCGTGTGTGTGCTGCTCTGCTCTGTGCTTGCTGTGAGCAAGACTCTGTCTCCCTCCCTCCCTCCCTCTCCCAACCCACCTCTCCCATCCTTCTCTGTCTGCCTGCTTCTCTTTCCCTCTCTCTCTTCTCCCTCCCTCCCTCTCTTCCCCCAACCTCTCTGTCCCTGCCTCCTCTCTCTCTCTCCTGTCTTCCTGCTTCACTCTCTCTCCCTCTCTCTCTCTTCCCTTCTCCCTCTCTTCCTCACCCCTCTTTCTCAGTCTCCCTCTCCCTCCCTCTCTGCCTGCCTCTCTCTCCCCATCCCTCTCTCCCCCTGCCTCTCTCTCCCCATCCCTCTCTCCCCCTTCCCTCCCTCTGTCTGCCCCCTCCCCCCTCCCTCTCTCTGCCTTTCTCTCTCCCCACCTCCCTCTGTCTGTCTCTCTCTCTCTCTCCTCTCTGCCCCTCTCTCTCTCTCTTCCCCCCACCCCCTGCTGCCTCTCTTTCTCTCCGTCTGCCTCTGTCTCTGGTCTTTGTGAGGCTATCATCCTCTGCACCTGTGGAAGCTGTGGGCAGCAGGTGCCGGGGCTGGAGGTGTCTGTGGAGCCGTCATCCTTTGTCCACTCACAACACCCATTGTCTTGACTCTCCCTAGCTCTCACCTCTGTTGTGAGTGATCTTCCTCATTTATAAAAAAGATCCCTTTGGCCCACCTCGGCTTCCACCTGGGCCATCCTTCTCCCCGCAAGGCACCTCCGGGGCGTCTCTGGATGGGGACACGTACTCCGAGCTGCTCCGTGGCAGGCAGCTTCCTTCACACCTTTCAGTCCACACCTGCTGCGGAGTTCTCATTCTGGCAGACGGCCCTTAGACACTGGAGCTCGGAGGCTGAACCGAGTGCCTCTGAGGTGGGACAGCTTGGGTTCAAAGCCTACTCCTCGCCGTGGGTAAAATTCCAAAGACCCGGGTCTATTTCATCTGAAACAGGGATGGCAGCCGTCACCTCTTGCTTGGGGGACTGATGGGAAGAGAGAGTGAGCGGGTAGGGTGTGGGATCAGCTTGTACGCACACAGCTCTCCTGGCTCTCCCCATGGGCCACGGAGCCTACCACGCGCCTTGTGTACTGAGCAGCTTCCGAGTGCCGGCTTTTCTTACCCACCCCTGCAGTGCTCAGTGGTCCTGCTAACCCCGTGAAAGTCCACTGGTCCCCATGTGGCCACCTGCACCATCATACTGAAGAAGGCCGCCAGCCTCCAGGGGATCTGGGACCTCTGTCACCTGGCCTGGCTGCTTATTAAAAAGGCGGGGGAGCTACAATTCTCTACTAGGTCTTTACTCCTAACAAGGATCCTAAGGATGCAGGCGGTGTTATGTTTCCTATTTTACAGATGCAAAAACTCAGGTTCCAAAAGGTTGGGGGGCTTGCTCTGAATGGCAGACCCTCAGGGCCAACCCCGCCTGGCTCACTGACTACTGACCGGGGAGCTCCTTGGCCACACCCCTGAGTGCCCCAGCCTCAAAGCGCACAGGAACCCTGCAGGGGGGCAGGGGCTGGGCTGCGGGCCAGGTGTGCATGCAGCTGGGTGGTGGGGGGAGCCCCTCTCACCTCCAGGGCAAGTCCCGCCTTTGCCTGCACCTTCCTCAAAGCAGGCGCTGAGTCCTCCAGCCCCCAGCCCAGGTCTCCACACAGACACCCGGGGAGCCCATAGCCCAGGGCATTCGCAGCAGCCTGGCAGGTTGGCAGGCAGACACAGGCAGGCGCCCTTCCCTGCTGCCTCCTGCAAGAGCCCCTGGTGGGGACAGCACCCTGGGGCCCGTCAAGCAGCATCCGCTGGCAGAAGCCTGGTGACAGGAGAAGCAGTAGTGTAAACAGAGTGGAAGCTCCACAGTGGGCCACGGCTAAGCCCAGCTGAGCCCCAGCTCCCAGCTGAGAGCCAGGAAAGACCCTCGGAGCAGGCCAGCCCCTTCTGCAGCAGCCACCGTCCTTCCCCAGCCCTGCCAGCCTGGCATGTGGCTGGCTCCTCTGAACCTGCAGAGCACGAAGGCTGCCCGGAAGTGGCTGCTGTGGGGGCTTCAAGCAGGAGCCACGGAGCTCGCATGCCTCCTTGGGAGACGCTGAGGGCCAGCTTCAGGTGTGCCACCCATCAGGACTCAGCCCTGACCTCCCAGACCCTGAGTAAAGGAGATGCCTGAACACAGAGACAGCTCTGTGCATAGGCAAAGCAGGAGTGCAGCCTGGGGACAGTGACTGGAGGAGGACAGGGCCAGGTCTCCCCAGGGGAGGGTCCGGGAAACCTTATGCAGGCCCCATGGTGAATAGGAGGCCATGGGACAGACAGGGCCGGGGCTGAAGCTGGGAAGGCCAGTGCTGGCAGGAAGGGAGCAGAAAGACTGTGGACGCGCCCATGGCCAGGAAGCCTCCTGGGAGTCGCTGAAAAGGCATCTTTATCTCCCAGAGGGAAGGCCTGGCCCCCAGCCCCTCGCCGTCCCCCCACCACCCCCTGGGCCATGTTAGGCTGTGGAGAAAACCTGCTGCAGCCCTGGGGGCTGTGAAGCCCAGTGGCAGGCACCCATCCAGCCACCGTGTGACGCCCCCGCACTTCTCAGCAGTCCCAGAGCAGCCGGAGGGTCAGAGCCTCTTCTGAAAAGGGAGTCCCCAGACGTCCATGAATTTCAGAACATGGTCTCCTTCTGCCTCACAGCGTTTTACCTTCCAGCTCACTTTTTGCTTCCCTTGATTCTTCTTCTCTGAGCTAAACATCCCTCCAGATATCCCCAAATGCCCCCACTTTTTATTTTTGTCTCTCAAGTGACTTGGTTCAAGTCCTTCCACCGTGGCTGCCTCTGTCGGAACACAGCCGGCTCAGGCTGTCTCCATCCTTCTGGGAGTCTGGGCCAGAGCAGGGCAGTCCTGGGCTAGCGGCTCCCATGCAGCGGCCGCACCATGTGAGAGGAAGTCTGTGGGGAGGAGGTGGGAACCCCACACGCATCTGAGCTCAGTCTCCGCCCACAGGCACCTCGTTGTCTTGCTGTTTTGTTCTTGTGGGCACATCTTAGCTACTTTCATCCAGCTGATCTCCCCTGACTTGCTCTTGAAACATGTTCCAGCCGGCAGCGAACCTGTGCACCTCCCGCAGGTGGCCGGCATGGACTGGGCTTGCCGGTGACACCCTCCCTTCTAGTCCCAAAGGTCACGGGATCCGTGAAAACAGCACATTCACACTTGGCTGTCCTAAGTTATTGATCAAGGCACCCGATACCAAGTCCAGAGTCTCAAGGAAGCAGGCCTTGCTTTGCTCTCCAGGAGGCAGGGCAGGGATTGAGCCCCAAAGCTAGCACCATCTCCGGGGGCCCAGCCTCTCACATCTGGACACGTCACCATTCCTAGGGCAGACCTCGTGCGTGTCTATCTGGGCCTGCCAGCCATCCCCGGCCTCCTGGGTCACCCCACTCCTGTGAGGCTGACGTTGGACCGTGTCAGGTCTGAGGTGTGTTATAAGGTGCCTGCAGCAGCTTCCCCTCTCTCCTCTCTCCTTGATTCCCCCTCCCCTGTCCATTCGGCCGATTCTCATCTTTTCCCCGGGGAACACACCTCCCTGATTCCAGAGCCAGAACGTGACGGCCACATCCCTGCCACATTTGCCGCAGGTGTGCCGACCTCTCTCTCTGCCCTCCGTGGCTCTCTTCGTAACCAGAGGGAAGACGTGAGAACCAGAGGACAGTGTCATTTTTAGCAACCGCGTATGGATGGCTACTTCCTGACACAGAAGTCTAGATAAGTTTTATTTTCTTTTCTAGAATCTTCTTCATCTTCCAATTTTATGCCACCTGGAAAGTCCATGTGAACTGCTCAGTAAAAAGCACAAAGAGAGGAAGGAATGAGCCTTTGAGCTTTAAAACAAATGAACCCACCCCATAGATCACACCACAGATTCTAGATTCGGAGGGGGGCATTATTGATAATGAGGGTTCACGTAAGAAGAGTTTAGTCCAGTAAAACCCAGAAGGTAAGACACATTTCCTGTCGTCTCAGCTTTGTTGCTCCTTGTTGACCTTAAAGGTACCTAACTCTTTAGATCTCTTTCCTTGCCTGCAAAATAAAGATCTTTTTGATTATCTATTTTTTAAAACCTCTTGAAAAATTAAATCTGTGAAATAATTTGTAAATTTGACAAATAAAACAAGGTTTGAAATGAGGGAAAAGGCAAATTCCACGGTAGAAAGGAAGAATATGTTCTTTTTTAAAAAAAAAAATAAGAGGCTAAAAGAAGAGAAAATAAACGACAAAAAAAGTTTTAAAATCATACTTATAAACCAGAGGATAGGGGCATGAGGCAGAATCTGGGAGGAAGAAAGAGAAAATACCAAGTGACCCGGAGTGTGAAAACCCCCCGCAAATTCCAGGATCGCAGGCGCTGCACCGTCTCTAACACCCCCAACCCCTGATTAGAATAAAAACAGTTTTCCCTATGAGACAAGGGCTGTGAAAAATGAAAGATTCACAACCAGACAAACAAGGAAAATAGAAAACACAAAAATAACAGGAATGTTAAGGTTAGGGTCAACATTTCAGCTAAAGAGGAAAAACATGTGCACCTCCCCCTTCCCCAACCCCGTCTAGGCGGCTCTAGAAATCTTCCCTTTCTTCTGCCCCGGACGACCTGCCTTTCCTAAGGCAGCTGAAGTCTACCAGCTTCTGGAAACGGACCTGCTTTTAAATTCTCTGAACCTCCTCATGTAACTGAAAAGGAGTCTAAACCCTCCCACAGGGAGGTAGGAAGTGACCGTCCCCTGCAAGGACCAGCAGTGGAGAAGCGGCTGCCCTCAGGACCCTCCAGGCCCACACCCAAGTCTGTCTGAGCCCACAGAATGGGTCTCTCAGTTCTCCAGGGCCCCATTGTCCTCAGGTTTGAAGAACAATGCCTGAGCTGTGCGGGGGTTTTTGGCCACTGTTGCGGCTTTCCTCTGTGCCCTCTGGGGCGGGAGTGAGCCTGTGTGCGTGCGTGCGCCTGCGGTGAGCAGTGGTGGTACTGGACATGAGCGTGGTTGCCGTGGTGCTGGTCGGTCATCCGTCTCTGTCTCACAGGCAATCCAACGGGTTCTTGGTGTTGGAAAATTGGTGTCATCAATTTTCCAAAAATTATGGCTTTTCCAAAAAGCCCTTGCAAAGAACCCTTCCCAGCCCCCAACCATTAACCCTCCAGGATGAGTGACTCCTCATTCCACATGGGGTTTCTTACCCTAAGGGACAAACAGTCCTTGCCTTTGAGAATGAGAAGGACAAAGGACCATTTGTGAAGCGTCTCCAGACCCTCTAATGATGGCTGTGTTGAGAGTAAGGGAGTGACCCTCAGCCTTAGACATCTCAACCCTGATCCCACTGCCAGAAAGGAGTTCCCTGCAACAAGCTGCATGGAATGTGTTTTAAAACATGTTTGTACTACATGTAAATGGTGTTAGCTGCCTGAGAGCTCAATGTAGTCAACTCAAGGTGAGTACCTCTCTTGTGACCCCAGGCCCCAGCGTCCCAGCCCTGAGCAAGGTCCCTTTGCATGTGGAATCGGGGCCCCCGCCTGCACCCTGAGCGTGTGGTTGAATGCATCAGGCCCTGGATGAAACTCGCGCTTCCACGCGAGGGTGAGAGGCTGGGGTGGTGTTTCCATTGCCTTGCGTCAGCTGCACCAGTCACCTTTTGTATTTTTTTTTTGCATGGGTCCTCCGAGTCCAACCCCAATACTGGCTCCGGCTGCCCCAGCCTCTTGCTGAGCCGCTCCACTGCTGCTGGACGTGCATGTGCTCTGGCAGCAGTTCCCATGGACACACCCCGTTAAGTGAATGGGACGTCAGGATGTGCTAGGTACGTTCTGCCGCACTGGACAGGAGCCAATCGCTGGACGTGCCTGGGCGCCTTTCGGCCCTGCCGCAGTTCACACTGCTGACAACAAAGGCAGCATGATGGGTACTAAGGGACAAGCGGAGGTTCCTAGGCTGCATGGTCGGGAGACACACACAGTGCATGCAGCATGGGCGGTGAAGCTGCTGTGGTGGCCCTGGGTGCTCCCCAGACAGCAGCGGGAGAGTCCCCAGAACACAAGCCTGGGAGCCAGGAGCAGGACCAGACCATCAGCAGTGCTGCCCAGGTCCGCCTTCCCACAGCCCCTCTCATCCAGTGCGCTGTCCCCAGTGCTGGGGTGGCACGCGTGCATCCTCCAGGACATCGGTACACCAGGGCCGGGGGCAGGGCAGCTGGATGGGACTGGTGCAGGTGAGAGGCTGACCCAGTGCTAATGCAGCCCTGGAGCCGTAAGTCACTGTGAAAATCCGCTGGCCAGTATTCTTGCTGATCAATGGGTGGTACCATCTGCATGTCGTCCAAATGAACTCTAGAGTCGGGGGTATGTTATTGGGCATCATGGAACTAGTAATGCTTCTTCACCCTCCAAATTGCTATTTTGCCTGCCACAAGCTCACGGTTCTTGGACACTCTCAGCCACAACCAGAACCTTTGAGTCTCGTTTGCACGATGATCCTTGCACGTTCTCGGCGACCTGGGGCTAGCCCTTTCCAAAATCTTACCTGAGTCAGCAAAAAGAAATTTTTTTAAAAGTAGGATAAGGGTGCTTTTAAAATTCTTTTCCGTTTATTTGTTGTTGCTATTTTCGAGTGTGATTTAAGAAGAAAAGTGCTGGGAACGAAAAGAAAAAAATGTGTTTTGTGTTTACGGGTGACATGCATCAGAAAGCAAGCCTTCCACCTAAAAGCCGCTGATATAGACAAGTCCACTTCACAGTTTGAAATGTGTAGGATTTCCTAATCCTGCAATATCCTAGACACTGCATTGTAAAAAACCCTCACCTGAATTTCAGGAAACCAAGCAGAATGGGAGAGCCTCTAAGAATCTCAGGGGAAAGGCTCCCGGGAGACCCAGAGTGATGGAAGCTTAGTGAGAAGGGCACCCACCACAGTGTGTCAGGGTGTGGGCACAGCACTCTCGTGTTATCTGGTATTTCTAAGTAGCAGGCACGCCTGCCTCACCCTTTAATGAGAGGCCTTGGGAAAGGAAGGAAAGGGAATTTGGAGAGGGCGCAGAGCGGGGAGGCTGAGGTGCCTATGGGGGAGGCAGCAGAGACTCCACCCCAGAGGGCGGCTTGGAAAATATCGAAGCCCCATGCAGGCTCCTGCACCGCTGTATTAGCGTGGGAGAAAGCGCAAAATCAATGAGTCTTACAGATTGAAAAGTGATTTACAGGATTTGCCTTTCCTTGAGTTTTAGGTAAACTCTTTAAGAGACTGGCCAGAAGTGACATAGGATAGCTGTTTGCCAGCGTCCCCAGGGGACTGGTCCCAGGACCCACTGAGGATACCAAATCCAAGGGTGCGCCATCCTTGATACGAGCAGGAGTGTTCACACGAAGCCTGCGTATATCCTCTCATGGTTTTAACCTTCTCCGGATTACATCTAATTTTTAATACAAAGTAAATGCTGTTCATGGAGTTGTTCTGGTGTATTTTTAAAATTTGTATTATTTTTATCATTTTTCTGTGAATATTTTTGATCTTCCGTTGGCTGAATCTGAGGATGTGGAGCAGTTGGATAGAGGGTCAGTTAGGAACTGCTTGCCCATAAGTAGCCTGGTCTCTTTCTGTTTGGAAAGGAAGTTGCAGCAGTGCAGCCTGAGAATAAGTATTGAGCCTTTTCTTCCCATTTGAAATATTTTTATTTTGCCTTTCTCTACATTTGTTTATTGTTTCCCATTTATATGACAAGAAGAATCAAAGTTAAAATATTTAGGCTGGGCATGGTGGCTCCCACCTGTAATCCCAGCACGTTAGGCATCCAAGACGGGCAGACAACTTGAGGGCAGGAGTTCCAGACCGGCCTGGCCCATATGGCAAAGCCCCTGTCTCTACAAAAATACAAAAGATTAGTTGGGTGTGGTGGCCCATGCCTGTAATCCCAGCTGCTCAGGAGGCTGAGGCAGGAGAATCACTTGAACCTGGGAGGAGGAGGTTGCAGTGAGCCGAGATCATGCCACTGCACTCCAGCCTGCACAAGAGAGTTAGACTCTGTCAAAAAAAATATACATATATATTTATATATATGTGTGTGTGTATATATTTTTTACCATGTTTCTGATGCTTCAGATCAATACATATTTTTAGGACAAGATCTGTTTAGGCAAAAAACAAGTTTACAAATATGTTTTTCTGCTATAGGTAAGGCCTGATTTTATATTTGTTGTTATTTGTTATTTTCCTTTAATTAGGGGGATGAAGGAAGAAAAATCTACTTTTCATATTTTGTGTTTTACTAATTAAGTCCGCATGAAACAAAGGAATTAAGAAGATGCTGTGAAAGGGGCTCTCTGAGAAATTCTGCAAAGAACTCGGTCTATCCATCTGACATTTACATTATTATCCCAAATGTTCAGTGTTTTTCTGTATATTTTGGCTGCTGAGCTCAAAATCAGGGCAGCCTTCGAGGACTGACTCAATTAGATGAGGGCATCCTCAGAGACCATTAATCCAGACAGAGCTGAAACATACTGGTAGTCCTTTCAGCCTTTATTTACAAGGCTGTTTTTTTTTTTTTTTAATAAAAAAGTAAGTCATTAACTCTATCAAGATGAGAGATGTGTGTCTCTTCCGGATAGTCCTCGCTTTAGACTGATTTGGGAGATGGATGGTGGTGGACCGGCTGGGTCTCCCCTGCAGGCCTGCCCCTGTGTGATGCTGAGTTGGGCCGGGAGGATTCCCAGGCCTGGCCTCCCAGGGCTCTGGGCTCTCAGCCTCCGAGGGTGCTTGCTCTGCAGGCGATGGTGGGAGGTTGTCCTCACTGACTCTGGGCGTTCAACACGTGTCCAACAAAAGCACATGGCAGTTTGTCCTGGCCCGTGGGCAATGAGTGTCTATGGTGTGGACTCTGTCCTGGCCTCCATCTCCAGGAGCCTCTGCCTGGTTTTCTAATAACATTGATGTAAAGTGACGTCCTCGATGCCAGCCCCCGGTAGGCAGTAAAATGAGCTCTACTGTGAGCATTCCTCTAACTGGAGGCAGCCCTGTCCTGAAGAGCATGTCTGGCTTTAAATGCCTTACTGAATAGAACTGCAAGGTTGATTTAATTTCCATGCGATTTCCTTTTGAACGAGAGAGGATGGGATGACAGACTCTAGAGGGAGCAGTTTCAGGGCATTCCTATGAATAACCGGCTGCAGCTTCAGTGGGTAAGCGGCGCTGTTTCGTGTGCACCATCCGGCCTCAGGCTGTCCTTTTGTAAATGGAAGGAATCAGCACAGCAATGGGTTTATGTCCTGGGAAGGACACATCAGAGGCCATCTGAAAAGCCAGTTGGTGGGCATCCCGGCTGTGCAATGTGCACCAGTGGAAAATGCCGTGACGTTTTGTGATGACGTATTTTAATGCCTAGATATGGAGCTCTTCTTTTATGTTAGGGGACACATCTTACAACCCACGGACATGTGGTCAGTGCTGCTTTGTACATGGGCCCACGGAGGTGGTTTCTCTAAGACAAGGCCAGAGCACAAAGGGGACAGGTCGGGTCCAGGGCCCTCGGATGCCTCAGATCAACGGGAGCAGCTGTTTCTACCTGAGAAGGGCTTCTGCCTGAAAGTCACCTTCACTAGCTTAGGAGTGTCTCTTTTGCTCTTTGTTTTCTTGTGCTTGCTTGGGTGGTTTTGTTTCGTTTTGTTTTTTAGAATTTGCCTGACTTGTGCATGTCAGCTCTAATGTAAATACCGTTTAAAATATTTATTGTGATGTGGCCGTCACCATTCTTAAATGTCTATACAAGACAGATTTTTCAACCAGATAGTAATATGTACAACCAAAAGTTATTTTCTCTTGAATTCTTTTTTTTCTTTTTTTTTCTCTTAAATTCTTAATCTCAGGCAAACCCAGAGATGAAGCAAAATCAGGAGTATTTTTGTCTTGAAAATATCCATAGGGTGGCTCATGTGGGTTTTCAGATATTTGTCCATCATTTTCTTTCTCCAATTGTCTTTACTGATAGTGTCTTTGGAATAGAAAAGGATATGTGTGTGTGTGTGTATATATATATATATATATATATATATATATATATATATCCAAGCATTTTATTTAATGCAACATTACACCCTTAACCGTCCACAGGAACGTAACATAGCGGTGTTGCTATTGGTGGTGGTAACTGTCAGGAAGGCAGGCGGGGCGCTAGATGACTGGCATTCTTTCCGACCCCAGTCTGCTCCCCAGCAGCCTGAGTGCTGCCGCCGCCCAGAGCGGGAGCCTCCCTGAAAGGGAACCGAGAGTCCGTTTCCACGGAAACCCAGTCACTCTCTTCTGCCATTTCCAAACCCAGGCTGTGCAGCACGAGTTGCCGTCTGATTCTGTCCACGGGGGATGCTGATGCTCCCACACGCACTTCCCTTCGTGGAAAAGGCATGCTCCGCATGGGCACATGTGCATCACGCGTTTGCAAATGGATTTCACACCATTCCCATTGTTGAGGACCCTGGAGCCGACTCTTTAGTTAGATGAGCAGCCACTTCCCCATCCGTCCACTTCAGAACGTTGTATGTTTTGAATGTTGAGAATTCTTAAAGCTAGGAAATATGTATGTTCAGTAACGTAATAATGGATACCGAGAGCAGTTAGAAGGAGGAACCGTTGAAAAACCATTCTGGGCTGCCTCGTGTGGTCTAGAAGCACCACCTAAAGATGGAAAGGCTGAATTACTACCCAGAAAACCAGGGGCTGGTTCTTTCAGGGAGACACAGCCAGTGTTTCTAGCATGTCTCTGCTCTGGACGCTGGTGATGGGAATTGAGGAGGCTGAGGGCAGCCTGGACTCTGGGTTCACAGGAGTCTGTGTAGGCGGGAGGGCAGAGAGGAGTCTCACCAGGAGGGGAGGGCATCAGGCCCAGGAGGACGGTGAACCCTGCCAGGTCAAACAGTTTCTCCACATTCCTTCACGCGGCCAGCAGGTGGCACACCTGGGATGTTCACCCCACCTGCCCAACACGAAACTCTAGAAATGGAAACAAACCTTTTGAGAGAGAAAGGCCTCTTTCCTGTGATTTATTTTTTCTTTTTCAATACCGTGAAAGCTCTAAAAATGAGCTAAATCAATATAGCTTTATTTTCATGATGAAAAGGACTTTTTTTAAACTTTCTTTTTAACTGAAACTAGTTTTATTTTAAAATTAAGAGCATAGCACGCGTGTGATTCTGTTTGTGTAGACTTGAGCAACACACCTGCCATGTGCAGTTAGGCTCGTAATGCAGACCGTTTGTGCTTGCAGCCTGAACCTGAGTAACGTTTATTTAGTGACCTTCGGTGGAGCCCTCCATACATATAATTAATCTGTTCACAGTGCACACTTCATGATACTCCAGTAATTTCAAAAAAAAAAAAAAAAGCCCTACTTTAAAGACTAATCAATAAATTAAACAAAATGAAACCCACACAATGTCTCCCCACCCCAGAACTAGCAGTTGTGAGCTGTGTTTCTACAGGAACCTGATGTTTTGAAAGTAGCTCTGGTTCATCAGCCGCCCATCCCACCCAGGAAACACAGCAAGCGTCATCAGTTATGTTATTCTACCCTCCCAGAGTATTATTAATCCAGCCTTCTTTAGCTTTTCAAGATACAAATTGGGAAAGTGTTATTAATTACTTTTTTCGAAAGGCGTATTCTTCTATAACGAGCACATATAAACCAAGCCATAAAAGTATTTGATAGGACATTGAGTTGCCACAGGCACTGGTTAAAACTCCTATTTTCTTATCAAACAATGGATCAGACGTTCATAAATGACATTTAAACACGTAAAAACTGCCAGAGAAACTTTTATAGGAAGTGAAAATATGATTTTCACTCAGTCATTTGGCTATAACAACTCACTTTAAATTTGAGTGGAAGAATCGACTTCCTTCTGCCCCAACCAAAAAGAACATCTCAAAAATGTTTAGCCATATTAGAATGAGTACATTTTAAATAAACTTTCACTGTGTACTTGATTTAGAAAGTTTCAGAATCTTTTTCTCAATCAAAGAGTAAAACTATATATTAGTGGCTGGTAGGAAAAATTTGTCTCATGATACATTTTTAATACAGATACTTGCACCAAATTAGCTTCTCTTGGATAGAATGATTTTCGTTGCTTTCAAATATGCTTCCATATGTGAGTGTACGGGTTTGGAGTTTACCCCCGTAAGGTGTCATTTGAAAAATCAGCTAGTTGGGTTCAGTCTTTATTTTTTTGGGCAGTACTTACTAGCAACTGACTGAATAGTCTCATGATTAAACTTTAAATGTGTGTAAACAGCTGTCACTTTAACAAAATCAGGGCTGACGATTGGATTTGGAGTTGTCGCTCATGATATTCAGAGACTGTTGGAAGTCCCTCGTCACTGTTCTGCCTCAGATTCCTCTTTTAAAGACCCCAATTCCCCTTAGGCTCAAGGGCGGTGAAAGGAACACCCGAAGAACACTCCAGTCTTCTTCACTCGGGACCTTCTCATTCTCCCTGGGAGCAGGTCATACATTAGACTTCTCCTCTAACATAATATGGAAAACATCAACTTCTGTGCCCTGAGATCTAGGGTTCTGTTCCCTTCCTTAGGGCTAAAGGAGAGTACTGGAAGCCGTTTACACATCCAAGTGTCCAAATGTGACACTGAGACACTTAAAGTGAGGCCGGTTTCATGTATTTCCACTCTAATCCCCGACATTGTCCTCTGCTCTCAAGAAAGCCCCCATGTAAGCAAGTGCTTTGCTGTCCCGGTCTCAGCCCCCCGTGTCCACAGTGACTTTCTGAGTGGAAACTGAAAATCTCTAGGAGCAGTAGACATGTGGTAAATATTTTTAAATTGCGATTCTTGACCTTGACAAGAATTCAGGTGCTCACTGAGGTGGGACGCGGCGTGGAGGGCACGCTGATCCTTCCTCCTAGGGGTGATATTGGGCACTAAGTTGCTTTATCCTTGTCATTTTTGGAGAGTTACAAATGCAATAGAAATAAGGAGGATTTTTTTTCTTAATTTTTACATTCATGGTGGGTGCAAATGCAACTGAAACAGCTCAGAGTGAAAATGTGTTTGTGGGGCTCTCTCATTCTTCTTGAGACGGCCTAGTTAAGAAGTTATATGGAAGGCAATATAATTATAAAGCTCTTTTTATAAAAAAATTGTCCAATTAGAGAAATGGCAAGACCTAAATAAGAAACAGGATGGGGTCACCTAGACAGGCTTCAGCAGACGAGTGTATGTGCCCATGAGCTGTGCAGGGCCTCTCCACAGGCTGACCTGCTGGATCTAAACTGATCTATGTTCTACTCATGTCAGTCAAGAGGAGCAACTATTTGAAGGTGTAGCAAACCTGCCTGAGTGCATGGTGGTCATCCGAGACTGGTGGCCTGTATTCCCATGGCCCACGTACTGGCTGCTGCCCTCACTGCTCCCTGGGGCCGCTCAGGCTGGCCGCAGCCCCGGCCAGTCCATATAAGGGGCACCTTTGCAGTGCCGGGGTCTGAGTTCAGACTAAAACCATTCCCTGAGACCTCGGTGCACGCCTCTTCATGTGTGAGCCTGGCTCGTGTGTGGGCTGGTATAGTAACAAGCCTGTGGTTGCCGGCCCTGAGAACGATGGGAGAAAAGGCGGGCTGTTTGGAGGGAATACAGATTCTAGAGTGAGCAGCCTCGGGACCAAAAGCACAGTGTCTGCTCCAGAGACTGTGGGGTGCTGAGCAGCCACGAAGCTCCCACGGCTCTGGAAGGTGTGTGTGGCCGTGGCCACTTCCCGCTCCACCAGGGAGCTTCCCACTCCACTCAGCCTCTTTCAAGTAGGCGGTTAAGCAGCAGAGTTAGTTTGCTTTTGAGATTAAAAAATGTTACTCGTTCAGGGAATTTTATTTCTTTCCATGTTAACAAAATTTGCATTTTTGATTGTAGGTGCCCCACGCCTGGCTGTGACGGCTCTGGACATATCACTGGCAATTACGCTTCTCATCGGAGGTATGTGGCGATGCTACTCTTCTCTCCAAAATGTTTTCTCCCTGAAATGACAGGAATAGCGCTCGCTTCGGGCACCAAGGCTTGCACAGTTTGACACCACGGGCAAAATTCAGGATCTAAAGACTCTTAGCGCCAGAAAGCAGTGGCGTCTTCACTGGAGCTTCCCTTAGAAAGCAGTCCTCCATTTCCAGGGCCACCGGCTCCTCTCAGGACCTCTCACGTGCAGTGCACGGGGCCCCACTGAGAAACAGTCCTATCACCCAGCAGCGCTTCTTTCTAAATTGTAAGAGTAAAGGAAAGAGAATAGTATCTGCTATAGGAGCCCCGAGACACACATTCTAGTACCATGAGAGTCGGTCTCTTAAATATTCAGACTGGACCACGGAGCTGCACAGTTATTCTAAGCAGGCATCCGTATGTACAGTTATCCTCAGCAGGCATCAGTAGAGCTCAGAGCTGCAGAAGTGCTGATGTCACAAAGTCTAGGCACTGTCACTCCCAAGGAGAGGATGGTGTCTAAAACATAATACAGAGATTCGGTCATGTGAAACAACAAAATTTCCATCCCATTGACTTTCAGTAAATACTGAATGAACACAGATTTAGGACAGGCACTATTTAGCTGAGAATTGAAAGCAATGGTAGAACTAGCTCAAGCCTGTCATCCCAGCACTTTGGGAGGCTGAGGCGGGTGGATCACGAGGTCAAGAGATCGAGACCATCCTGGTCAACATGGTGAAACCCCATCTCTACTAAAAATACAAAAAATTAGCTGGGCACGGTAGCGCGTGCCTGTAATCCCAGCTACTAAGGAGGCTGAGGCAGGAGAATTGCCTGAACCCAGGAGGCAGAGGTTGCGGTGAGCCGAGATTGTGCCATTGCACTCCAGCCTGGGTAACCAGAGTGAAACTCTGTCTCAAAAAAAAAGAAAACGAAAATGGAGGTTTCCTAAGCTCAAAACAAGATGTTCAAAGATCCACTGATCAATGGTGCACTAAACAACACTTTCGCTAGGAATTTGTTATGGCAAAAGGAAGCTTTCTCTAAGTGAATGCAAACTATCTAAAAATGAATTTTAAAATTTTTAAATACTGTTAAGTAGAGAGGGAGTCTCATTATGTTGCCTAGGCTGGCCTCCAACTCCTGGGCAAGTGATCCACCTTCCACCTCCTGAAGTGTTGGGATTACAGGCATGAACCACTAAGCACCCCCCGAAAGACATTTAAATACCAATATATTAAAGAATGAAAACCACTAAGCTAAATATAACATCTATTTGATAGCTCGTCTAACAAACTTACTTGAAAAGTCTAAGTCAGAAATGGAACATTTCAGTACTAACTGGGAGGGGATACTCAGCAAATGAGTGAGCATTACACAGGTGTTGTTCAGCGTTTGACAGTTCCCTTAAACCAAAAGAAAATTCCATCACTTCAGGGTAATACAGAACTCAGTTATATCTACTAGTAACTAATATATTTTTGAAAAAAATCTCCTTAAAACAAGTAACAAGGGGCCAGGCGCAGTGGCTCACGCCTGTAATCCCAACACTTTGGGAGGCCGAGGTGGGTGGATCACAAGGTCAGAAGATCAAGACCATCCTGGCTAACACGGTGAAAATACTAAAAATACAAAAAAAAGTTAGTTGGGCATGGTGGCACGCGCCTGTAGTCCCAGCTACTCAGGAGGCTGAGGCAGGAGAATCGCTAGAACCCGGGAGGTGGAGGTCCTAGTGAGCCGAGATTGTGCAACTGCACTCCAGCCTGGGCAACAGAGCGAGACTCCGACTCAAATAAATAAATAACAAAAACACTGAGTATTTACACTGAAAATATTATTTTCTCCTGAGACATCACATGACCTATACAGGAATTATCTATGATCTCATTTCAATAACCTGGTAAGAATAATGCATCTATATGTGGCTTAGCAGTATTAAAAAATCTGACTCAGTTCAAGTTATAAATTTAAATTCCAACCACTAGACTGTGATCTCAAATAATTTCTCTTTTGCAGATGTAAAAACCCACCTAGGCTAAGATAAAATAAGGGTGATTAAATCACACTTGCCTAACTTGAAACGTAAGAAACATATGAGTGAATTACTGTGAAATACTTTTTATTCAAGCAGGCTAGACTGCAAACATACTTTTAGAATAAAAGTGACAGCCGCACACGGTGGCTCACATCTGTAATCCGAGTACTTTGGGAGGCCGAGGGGGGTGGGGATCACGAGGTCAGGAGATCCCAACCATCCCGGCTAACAAGGTGAAACCCCGTCTCCACTAAAAATACAAAAAAAAAAAAAAAAAAAATTAGCCGGGAGTGGTGGCACGAGCCTGTAAGTCCCAGCTACTCGGGAGGTTGAGGCAGGAGAATCGCTTGAACCCGGGAGGTGGAGGTTGCAGTGAGCCGAGACAGCGACACGGCACTCCAGCCTGGGTGACAGAGCAAGACTCCATCTCAAAAAAAAAAAAAAAAAGTGACGAGATTACGAGAGGGTTCACATTTTTTCAAACTTGAAAGTTAGGGTGTATGACAAGTTAGGTGTTTAACAAGTATTATAAGGAACGGTTGAAATGGATATTAAAATTGAACTATCCCCAGAAAAAAACAATACATTGTCATTAAAAGTATTTTTCAGCATCAGTCAGCAAAGATCATTAATGTACAAACACCTAAAAGTTAGGTCATTAAATGAAAGCAGTAACTCCTCTCTTTAACTGTAAAGGAGCCCAACTCTCTACCTACCTCAGATTATTATTTTTCTCCATGGACAGATTTCCACACTCAGGGATATATAATAGGAAACACATACACACACACACTCTCTCTCTCTCTCTCTCTCTCTACACAAGTGTCAGTAAGTAACAAAAAGCTAAGTGTTTCGCACAGGGAGGGAATCCACAAATGAGAAAACATTTGACAGCTCCCGCCTCCCAAAAGCCATTTAATCGGCTTTATAAACATTACTGCTGAAGCACAACTCTGAGCGAGTGGTTCGACCGATCTCCTACACCAAGTCCTAACCGGGAAACACAATCAACCGAACCGTCCTGACTCTTTCAGGCAATCAGGAAGTCCGCAGGACCCAGAAGCTGAGAAAAGGGTAAACAGTATACTCGCAGCTAGGTTGAAAAAAACAAAACAAACAAAAAACACGGAAAATTGGAAAAGAAGTTGGTCGGAAGGTTAGAGAGAGGCGAGGCCGACGTCCGGTTCCGAGAGGACGGCATTGCAGGGGCAGGCAGCGATTAACTGGGCATGTGGAAATGCTGAGAGTTCTCCGAGAGACCTGACCGGGGTATGAGATACAAGAACGCCGATACGTGGCTCAGAGAAGACACGCGGGGGTGGGGCCCGCCCCGACAAACCCCAGGCTCCCTGAATAAGCCCTCGAAGATCTCAGCCTGAGAAAGTCAAGGGTTCAAGGAGGCCCGTATCGGCGGGGTAACGCCACAACACGCAACGCCGCTGCGCGCGGAACCTCCCGGTCCGAGGCCTCGGGGTCGGCCCTCCAGGAGTCGGAGCAGCCCCTGGGGCTCCTGGCCGCTCCTGGCCCCTCCTGGCCCAGCTTCTGTGTCCTCTTTTCTCAACACCCACAGCCTGGGACAGGACCCCTGGGACTGACAGGAAGCTTCCGGTCGAGCGCCCGCGGCAGCGGTGGGGCAAAAGCAGCAATATGCTCTCAGCGCCGCGAGTGACACTCACCGGCCCAAAACCTCGAATGAAACCAGCAGCTCCGGGGGCGGCGGCAGCAGTGGCAGCAGGAACCGAACATCCAAAATGGCGGCTCCCTCGGCCTCACCACCGCTACTGCAGGCGGAGGGATCTTGAGGAAGGAGGGAGATTTTAGCTAACTTCACACACTATTGCGGAAACGTCGCTCCCTGGTCTCCTCGCCTGGTCGATTCCGGGTCTCCACACTGCAACTTCTTGTGCCTCCCCTCTCAGATTATCCAAGAACTCGGACCCTGCCGAGGACTATTTGCCAAGGAGGAGGCGACTGCTCCTGGCAGAGCGACGCAAAGCGTAGCAAGGGTCGGGGCTGTCACTGATGACGCGAGACGCTGCTGCCGAGTCACCGCTGCGATGAGTCTGAGCGAGAAAGATCCGGCCAACCCCAGAGCGGATGGACATTGGTTCCGCTTGACGGGAGGGGGTGGGGGGGGGGCTGGGCTACCAGGAAGCGGTGTCGGGCGCGGGGGTGGGGGGGGCACCTGAAGGG